>JAATLQ010037832.1:19088-65871 GCA_013421005.1 Heliconius erato x Heliconius himera | reverse complement strand
TTACCAATTTATAAAAAATTTAAAGACAAAAAAAAAAGAGAACAAAAAACAAAACATCGATGTTAGCTAACATCGATGTTACCTACCATCGATGTTAGCTAACATCGATGATAGCTAACAACATCGATGTTAGCCAACATCGATGTTGATCTTTCGAATTTTATCGAACATCGATGTTACAGTTTCGATGTTGACATCAATGTCAACATCGATGTTTTTCTAACATCGGGCATCCCTAGTATATACTAGCAACATACGTCATTGGTGACCTTGTTCTTTGGTATTTAGTTTGGTTGCGCACTTATATGAACGTAAATTTCTATCGAACCATTGGAATTTCTAAAAAAAAAACTAGCTACCCAAACGCGACTTCGCTCGCTTAAACTTATATTGTGACCAAATTATACAAAACCTTTACATACATTATAGCCTATGTGTTATTCTGAGGGTATAAACTATATTACTGTTAAGTTTCATACAAATCCGTTCAGTAGGTTTTTCATAAAATTGAAACAAGCATCCATTCTCAAAAATCTTTTATTTTACATTTATAATATTGGTCGAATAACTTTACAAAGAGTATATTCTTTTTACTACAATCTTATAAATGGAGCTAATAATTGCCATTGTTTTGAGTTATTATTCCAATGCCATTATATAAAGTAAGAGTAGGTTCGATCGATAATTATTCACATAGTTTCAAGGGCACCATATTGACGTATATGGTACTTGAGCATTCCAACAACACATAACATTTGATTGCGTGAAGTGCTAAGAGCTTATATAGTATGATTATCAATCAATATGAAATCGATAATATAATCGATTTATAGAATTTATAATTTATTAATATGCCCTTATTCGTAGCGCTTAGTCGTGGCGCAGCGGCACGAGGTGTAACTGTAAAACCAACTGGTTGTGGGTTCGATCCCCACTCGAGGAGATTAAATATTTATTTAAAATTTATATTTCCATTTCTTCGCTCTGGTGTCGAGGCTAAGCGCGGCGTTGAGTTCTGCCACTCAACACGCAACGCCTCCAGAATTCGGCAGAAAGTGGGGAACGGAGTGTCTTAACATTAGGTTCCCTCTGCGTACCCTGCTATGTGCGGGATACAGCGTGAAGCTGATTTAATTTTAATTTATTAAAATTAATAAATATGCGAGACTATACAGTTGTCATTGACATTATATGATTGAATATAATTTTTGTCAACTTCGGAATTTATTCTGACCATATCATTAATTAGGTCATTAAATATTTTATTCGTTCACATACCAGTTTTTCCAACCTCTAAATTATTATAGGTCTATCATTAACATACCCGTTCACCCATTTTAAATCAAATACAATATTGAATTTTCTATTTGATGTGACGATTTGTTAATTGTATGTTAAATATAGTTAAATCGTTTAACTTCTGACAAATAAGAAATAATATTTAGAAAGTTCTACATCGTTGGTTGGTTGGTTACAACATGTTTCTCTTTTGTAGAATCGACTGATACTTTTTTATACGTTATAATCTTAATTTTAAAAAAAACTTTGAAATTAACTAACTTGAATGCTAATGGATATTCTCTTTTGTTATAGGTCTACTGCTGTGACAGTTTCTTGCCAAGGAGCCTAGAAGGTTAAAATTTCCGTAGGGACTCTCGAAGAGTTCAAAGAAGTAAGTAACGCCGCTGCGGCGGTTTTGTTCCCCTAATCAATTTTCTGTTGCAGGAAACTTCAAGATACAAGCTCAGAGGGGAACTATTCAAGAGAAACAACTTAATATTTCTTATTTCTTTTTTATCCAGGTCTTATTTTAAAGTTTGCTCAAAGGTTTCGAATTTAGAGATACTGAATGTTAGAAGAAAACTTTTAAATTTCATAATAAATCTGTTCTATCTAAAGAACCATAATACTTAAAACGTACTTCATATAATTATTTCAGGTTTTAAACAAACATTTAACTTATTGACTAAAAGATAAAAATCACAAAATTTTAAATATACACAACAAATTTAAACACACGTTAGTAGGTACTATATCAGTCTGCCATATTATAATCTAAACCAGTTATCTACCGATAGTATCACGCGATGGATACGTAGAAACATCTTCAGAATGCTCGATTGCTATATTAGATAACGTATTAAAATTTATAATTTCAATTAATTACAAGGAATATTTTATCAACATTTAGATATTTAATGCTAGCAAATATTAAATATCTATTTTTTTTTCTTAGTTATAATCGTCTTTAACGTAAACTAGCACAGTACATCCTATATACATTTAATATTATATTTTTAATATTACAATAATCACTTTTAAACACAAACAGACGGTCGAACAAAACTTAAAACCTGAAATGCATAGCAACCAATCGTTAAAAAAAAAAATTGTTAAAATCATGTCGGTTACATGACTTTGAGTTCGATTTATTTTGCAAGCACCAATTTTGATTCTGTTTTGTTTTCGAGACGGTCTAAGCGGTAGCTTATATTTAAAACTAATATATATGCATTCATTCCTCCTATACTTATAATGTCATGTAAACGATATATTATATGTTATTATACATTTTCATACATCTCATGGTTTTATGAAGAAATATCAAATTAAATAATAGTTCGGGGATTGTTAGTAAATCAAATGGTATAGAAATCATTATCTATTTTCCCTTATCACGTGTCCCAATCATTGCAAGCACCGATCTCCTCTCATACGAATCCGTGTTCCTCTTTGTCCCCGACCTCCGCTTCATACGAATATATACATTATGTTACGTCGTTCATTTTTGTTTGTAGTTCTATTCAAAATGGTTGCTCAAAAGATCACCGTCTGTCCGCGTCGAGGAGACGATATCGGAAATCAGTTTAAGTCGAACACCGAAAGACATGGTTTTTTCGCAAACGAATGTCAATACACGACAACTTTTGAAACTGGTAGAGATAAATCGCTTAAACTCCGAAAAGAATCAACAGGTGAACGGTCCAACCGGAGTGGTTATCGGCGGCATTCTCGACTCTCCTTCTCCAACGCCCGCTCCCAGCACGAGCTTTTCAGAGGTAAGATGGTGTCGACGTGTCCGTGAGTACATAAATATATTTAAATCCTTTAAGTTTGTTCATAAGTTTATTAAATTCATTTTAGCTGACACCATGTACTAGGCGTATGCTAACATTTGTGTATTATATTTCAGGAATTTCTCAAACCGGAGCCTCTATTTCCGGAAACAATGTTTCACGATTCGGACGGCGAATTCTTCCAAGACCTGGTGCAATGGTGCGCCGCGCCCGCCGAGGAGCCACTAGTACAGTTCATTGGTAAGATGCATCTTTGTTTCCTTTAAAATAAGTAAAAATTAAATTAAATTAGCTTCACGCTGTATCCCGCACACAGCAGGGTAGGCAGAGGGAACCTAGTGTTAAGACACTAAAATAAGTAATGAAAAATAATATGTAATGTAATCTTTAATATGCGTCATCGTGACGCAATTGGGGTAAGCCCGATTGAATGCAATTCTCGAGGTTTTAAAGTGTAGAGAGGGGGTAATGTTTATATAAATAACTGTTTTCCTGGTCTGATTAGATGTTACGTGACATTTGATTCCGCACAATGTCTCTAACATGGATGGAAAGTGGAGAACAAAGTGTTTTTGTGTTTAGAAAAGGTTACCCAATTCTTATATGTAAAGTCCATTTAATTCTTTAAAATTAAACAAAATTGTGACATTATATTCTATTAATTTCGATGTTTTTTTTGACACAGATCCATTAAAAGTAAGTGAAGAAAGGGCACACAAAACAGACACACTAAACACTCAATTCTCACCGCAAGGTTGGGAACTATTCGACGCTAACTCACCGCCGGCGCCCGCCGCCCACGCCTGCCCGGCCCCGGTGACCGACGGCCTTAATAATACTTACATAGATTACTTTAGCATACAATCAAAGAACAACAGTATACCTTTCCAAGAGCAATTCGTTGACATCAACGAGTTGCCAGTGGTGATAGGTGACTTAGCGTCGGAGCACATCGACATGAACCCGCCGACGGACACGTGGCAGGACTACGCCTACACTAAACACAACACTCATGACACAATGCCCTTCATACAACAAGACGACTCAATGGACATGAAACTGAACATGGTGTCGGTGATACCGCGCGAGGTGGAGGGGAACGACCGGCTCATATCGGAGTACGTCATCGACCCTGGCTTCAAGTCGCCGGCTGCGGGCGGCCGGCGCGCGCTGTGCGTCGACGTGCACGCGCCCGCGCTGCCCGACATCATCAGCACGCCTGATGTACTCAGTTTTGTGGAGCAATTGGAGCGAGAAAAAACAGTGCTACCAAGCTCGGTAAGCTATACTTTACTGTCTTGTAATTTTTCTTTCTTTTTGACATTTAGGATGCTGATATTTCTTCTACTTACAGAACACAAATCTGGAGCCAGTGCAGCCGACGTTCAAAGAAAGCCCAAGTGTTGATCACTCTCCATCTACAACCGATTATTACATCAGCTCTCCTAAAAGTGAACCTCGCGAGGAATCCGACGATGACACGCCAAAAAAAGCTGGCAGAAAGAGACTGCGCCACGACAGTGAGGAGTCTGATGAAACATATATTCCATACAAGGAGCATCATCATACACCTAAGAAGTATCGTCCCAGAAAGCCTAGCATACCTATCAAAGATATGATCAAGGCACTAGAAGGGGCTCAGAAGGACGCGCCGAAGTCTCGTCGAGGGAGACCTCCTAAGACAAGGAGAGACAGTACGGTGTCCACCGTCAGCAATAACTCCGCGGTATCCACACACGAGGTTAAGTATAGGGAACTTAGGGACAAAAATAATGAAGCTTCCAAAAAGTCTCGCATGAATAGGAAACTAAAGGAACTGCAAATGGAACAACTTGCAGACGACCTGGAGGAGAAAAATAAAAAATTAAGAGTTCAAGCCGTCATGTTGACTCAGAGGATTAATGAACTTAGAAAAACATTCATGTTGGCAGTGTCGCAGCAAAAAGTTGGTTAGTTTTATAGAATTGAACGCGAGGAATTCGATTTAATTCTGATCTATTTTCATAGATTTAGTGATGCGCTATCTGGGGCTGTAGCAATTGTAAATTTGTTAAAAAAAAAGATGTTACAGTCTCTATGGCCACGACTAGGGTGTAGTGGTCTAAACCTTAGTTATGAAATGTCTTACTTTAATGTGAATTGTCTTAGATGTATTAGATATAAGTTCACTCTAAATTAATTTTATGAACACTTAAATTATAATTTACAAAAAAAAAAGTGTTATGGAATGATAAGTTATCGATCTTAAGTCTATTATTATCTTAAACATTCGAGTCAAGAGTGTAACTCGAATCTAATGTTAAACACAAAAAAATCTATATATTTTATCAATTCATTGATTTATTTCTGCATGATATTCAAATGTCTAATAGATAGATTTATTGTTTTTTTATTATATTTGGATTAAATGATATTGTATTGTTAAACTTTACTTTTATTCTTCCCAACATTATAATGTACATATTTTATTTTAAATACATATTTTGACTTACAAGTTAGCTCATTTTAACTACTTCTTTTCTTAAATTCTTTTTTTAAATTGATAGAGAATTGTATAAATTTTATTTATCTAACTGACCCCTATAAATATAGTATAACTTTATCAATTTACTAGTTATAATACAATACTCTAAAAATAATCAAGTTTAAAAAAAAACAGAATATATAATTATACCTATAACATAATTTGATAGTAATTCAAAATAGTGTTACATTTGTGGCCGAGAAGAAATAATGTTGTTCTTTTTAATAGATATTTATGTTAGCTATGCAAATATATAAAGAACGAATGTTGAGTTTCTATTTAATATTTCTATCAAACCAATTAGCCGGTAACCCATAGAAGTACTCTATATGCGAAAAATAAATGCCTATAAAAATAACATTGAAAATAATTCGTTTTCCTTAACAATATGATATTGTAGTTTATGTTTTTTATATGTGAGGACAAGAATACCACATTTTTTTTCTAAATTGTTCAAATAATATAAATATTTTTTAAAATAACATTAATAAAAGAAAAACAGTACACATTCAGCAGTTCATATAACAAGTGCATATGCAGATATCGACAAATAGAAATTTTAAAGAATTCTTATGATTATTGTTAAATAGTTACACTAATTTTTAAATGCCAATATAAACAAAATTTCCAAATTTACATAACCGATGTTTTGTAGTCTGATGTTCTGACTACTTACTTATAGTTTCAATAGTCAGAACTAGTGAATTAATTTATTGAAAAAAAAAACGAAATAAAAAAGCGTTTGCTTGGTTTAACGCGCTATTGTCAAGAACTACGGGTCCGGTTAAGTCCGAAAAGAAATTATTGAGGAAGCCATATAAACTACACCTTCGATTATTATCGGCACTATAAGTCTTATGTATTTTCATCATACCACGCGGGCGGACCTGAGGGGCCGTTCAAGTATTACGTAAGCACTGTAGGGGGCCGGGGGGGTCTTGGGTTTGCTTATTTTTGATGACATGGGGGGTGGGGGGTCTAGCTAGTAATTACGTAAGCAGAAGTTATTTATTTTTTCACATTATGGCTATATTTGGTAGACGTATGTATGGTAGACGATATAACTATTAGTTTTATAATACAATATATAAGTTTTTTATATCTATTTAGCGGGAATGGCACATTGTCAAGAGTCTAAATTTAAAATTTTATAAAAATCTGTGGTGATTTAAGGATTTTTCCATACAAATTTCAACCTTTTATTTGCACCCTTAGGGGGTGAATTAAAAAAACCACGAAACACGTGTTCAATAAAAATCGGTGCTGATTTCGATTTTTTCCATACAAACTTTCAACCCTATTTCATCCCTTTAGGGTTAAAATTTTTCAAATTACCTACTTAGTGGATTTCCAAAATTCGAAATTATAAATCTGTCCAAATTTCACGTTTCTACTATCAGGGGCTACGGATGTGCGTGCGTTTTACCTCAGTCAGTCGGAACATGTCCTTTTATAAATGTAGATACAAATAAAATATCAATAAAAAACACCTTAAAAAAAAATTATATGTCAATGCTTACGTAAGCATTGGGGGAGGGGGTAAGAGGAATGCTTATTTTTGATGACATAGGGGAGGGGGGGGTCAATAATTGCAAAAAATCTGCTTACGTAATACTTGAACGGCCCCTGAGGCCATATATAGAAATACACCCAATCCAGTCCGTTCTCCCTCCTAGAGGCTCCTTGTCACAAGTCACTATGAGTAAATGCTGCAGATCTATTCCTCGATTTATTCAATTAGCCGTTATGTCGAATTACTACAAATGCGTTTGATTTTTTAGCTTCACTACCTTGTGACTCGAGCGCATCGTCCTCACTCGTATAGATTAGCACAAAATTTGCGTATACGCATACCTGCATCCTTACCCCGCGATCCCGATCATAACATAGTACAGTGAAACGCAACGTTAAGTTCAATTTACTTCGCCAGTTTGTTTGTATAAATATGAAACAAACTAACGTCTGCAGATCGTACGTATATCTAATATTATGAACTCCACTGTACATGTGCGACTGAAAATTTATGGTGGATCTAAACAAAATACTATTATAATTTCCGATCCACATTGCTGAGACTATGCGACAGAGAGAACGAAATGTCGCATAGTCTCAGCAATGTGGATCGGAAATTATAATAGTATTTTGTTTAAATTCACGCATTCATAATTTCATGTATCCTGCAAATAGCAGGGTGGGAAGAGGGAACCTAGTGTTTACGTTTCGTTTCGTTCCCCACTTTTGCTGAATTCTCGAGGCTTTTTCTTTCTTTTTTTTATTTAGAGTGGAAGCGAAGGTATTAAATACTAGCACGACTCGCTCGCTGCTACGCCCGATTGAATTACATAATAATAGATTTATTAATCTGTATTATTTCTGTTTTTTAAAAATGAGATAATTTTAATAACAATATCTGTTGTAAAAGAAAGATATTCATTAGAGAGACTATTGTAAAAAGTAAAGTTTCAGCCAATTCAATAAAACAGTTAATTATAGCTAATTTGTCGATTTTATTTGAAATGGTGTAACTTTTGTTTATAAATCAAAAATAAAAAAAATCAACTTCACGCTGTATTCCGCACACAGCAGGGTAGGCAGAGGGAACCTAATGTTGTAAAAGACACCCACTTTTTGCCGAATTCCGAAGGCATTGCGTGTTGAGTGGCAGAACTCAACGCCGCGCTTTGCCTCGACACCAGAGCGAAGAATTGGAAATATAAATTTAAATAAATATTTCATCTCCTCGAGAGGGTAACGAACCCACAACCAGTCGGTTTTAGTCATACTTTGTGCCCATGCGCCATAACTGGCCTTTTATGTTTATAAACAGATTGAAATAAATTAAATAAATATTAAATCAACCTTGCCAAAAGACTATAGTGAAAACTGCAATTAAATCGGTTAAGCCGTTTATGAGCTTAGCGTGAGCAAAGACAACATTTTTAATGATTACTACTTATCGCAATCTGTACATTCGTCGCCATTCTGGTTTCACAATCCCAGTAGGTCACAATTGGTAGTTTTTACATGATTATAATCAATTCTATTCATTATCAACCATCTATGAAAGGAGCTGTAATTTTATTGAATACTTTTATTGTCCGTGATATTGTTTGTGTAAAGGTATAGAATATTAGCAATCGTAGTCTCACATCACATAGCAGAAAAAGTTCATTTTTTTTATCAAACAATGTATACAAATTGCTTTAATTTTTACAATAACCTACAGAAGTAATTATTAATATTTTTTTTTTGTAAAATGATTTCCGCATATTTCAATTTTAAATCCAATTATGAATACAAAATATAATTGGTATGTTAACAAAAGTAAAAAAAAAAATTAAATTATAACAAGATTACCTTCAAGACACATTATTAAATTAACTAGTATTTTTAAACGAAGTGAAAATGTCATAAATTATAATAAAGTAAGAATTATAAAAAAAAAGAGGAAAAAAGGAACAAAAAAACCAGTTTGGCTGTAAAAAGAGTTATTTATTTATTTATAATTCACAATAAGAGAATACGTACCAAAGAAATTCAGAAGATATTACAAACATAATATATATAAACGCGACACACTTTAGTCCAGCAGATTCTTGTGACCGGCCTAATATGTATTATTAGGTACTTTCAAATTACACGTTCAATTTAACACACCAGATGCAGTGTATAGATAAATAATACAATTAATATTCTAATAATATTCTAAATCGACTAAATATTTAGTATAGACATACTCTAAAATAAGGAAACAAGATTCCCAAAAGGAGTTGGTACTGCCGTAAAGAAATCACTTGAGGCAAATTCACTTCAAACGATACAAAAAAAAAAACAAATACAGAAATAAAATATTCACAAATGAAATAAATGGGAGAGCACCTGTGACCAGTTATCAGTTCATTGCAAAATAGGAATTCGCGTAGATCGCTCTCCGCCAGAAATGTAACCCGCTTATAACGAACCCATAGAAAAATTTACACCAATCAGTACACGGTTACGAGCCCCAGCCTGCGCCGGCGCACCCGCAGTTGTGCTGCGGAGGAGTCACTAGTACCGAAACCACATTGCCAGTGGGATCCACAAATTATGTAACATATCACATTTCAAAATATAAATATCTATATTAACATTTCAAATAAGAATTTAGTTTAAGCAAAGATTTTCGAATTGCTATTTAAATTTGAAAATATCGAGGTATAAAATTGCAAAATACGTGATTTCACGCTAGGTGGCGTGTTTCACAAATGTGACCAACTGTGGACAAGGGGTGAAAAAATAATGAAATGAATGTAACATAATTTATGGATATTTAATACATAATGATGTATGTAATTAGCATTACAAATTCGGTATTTTCGTGAACGGAGCAGGCTGGGGCCGCCTCGCCGGCGCGCGGGCCGCGCCGCGAGCCCCGCCACGGCGCACTACTCTCGCGGGGGGCGCCGCTAGTCGGAGGCGCCGTCGTCGGCGTCCTCCAGGAAGCTGAATTTATTGGATGCTACGAAGTTCTGCAAAAAAAATACTTACATTAGTATATTATAGATTTATAGTTAATTTAATAGTAACAAGAGGCCAGTCGTGACGCAGGGGCACACTGTGTGACTGTAAAACCGACTGGTTGTGGATTCGATCCCCACTCGAGGAGATGAAATATTTACTTAAATTTATATTTCCATTCCAAAATAGTAGTAATCGTTTTAAAAAATAGAAATATTGACTGCAGATGCCATCGTTATGTAGTGGGAGCATTGGGAATTAATCGTTTGCAAGACAAACTGTGGCATGATTTTCCGGCAATCATCGTGCGATGTCACAAAAAATTTTTCCCAAAATTTTCATTAAATTAAGTACATAACAAAATTATAAATCAACATTGTTAAACATATAAATAAATAAGTAATAATCTAATGTGATAATAATGTACATTTAGATAATATCACCTTTTATCAATAACTGTAATTAAATTAGCAGTTAAAGTTAATAGTAAATTAATTTCTATGTAATTTATGTTAAATTTGTGGGTATAAAGCGACCGTACCAAGTATAGGACGAGGCACGGTGTCTAATTGACCCTCTCTTTGTTATAGCGCAATGAATAGATAAAAAAATATCTATAAAACAATCTAAAAATGATATTAGACTATTCTTTTTTGCGCACTAAGTAATATTTGTATTAACAAACTAAAACTTTTTAGAAAACATAAAAAAAATAAGTTAACGGGATTTGAACCTGCACCTTGGAAACCGTCCAAGCAAGCAATTAGTCATTAAAATATGTTTATATTAAGATCATAAATGTTATTGTTTTTAATTGTACAATATTTGCTTCCATAGATTAATATAATTATAAACAGGAACAATAAATTCCTAACCAAAGCTGCCGGTCGTGTCGCAGAGGCACAAAGTGTGACTGTAAAATCGACTGGTTGTGGATTCGATCCCACTCGAGGAAGTGAAATATTTATTTACATTTATATTTTCATTTCTTCGCTCTGATGTCGAGGCAAAGCGCGGCGTTGAGTTCCGACACTCAGCACGGAATGCCTCCAGAATTCGGCGGAAAGTGGGGAACAGTGTATTAACACGAGGCCTACCCTGCTGTGTGCGGGATACAGCGTGAAGCTGATTTTAGATAAATTTTATATGATAAATATTATTTTGCGCACTGTATGTATGTCAACATATATATAGCCTAACTCTTCAATATATAAAAACATTCTGTCTTTTTGAATTCATTATACAATATTACACGTTAAAATTCCCAGAGTATACCAACTAAGCATAAATAATTCTAGTAAACTATTCAAACATAAAAAAAGGTTATTTTTTTTTGTAAAATATTATTAAATATTACACGTAGTATTAAAAACTCGTTTCGACTATCATCAATCATCAAAGAATTCTCACAAAAACTGAAACTCCATACAAATTGAACCAGACGTTTCCACATACACAGCACAAAGCACACAAGGCCACACGAGACAATACGTACCGGTTTTTCCTGTTCCTTTAGCTTGGGCAGGGGCTTGTCGTCGGGCTCGTGTCGGTCGCGACTGCGACTGTGGCGGCCATTTTCTTTATTCTCAGGCGACGCTTCCCGCTCACGGGGCTCGTTGCGCCTGTCGCCATCTTCATCTCTATTGTCTTTATATTCCTTATCTCGATCATTGTTATCGCGTTCCCCGTCCCGGTAATCGCGGTCGCCTTCCCGGTAATCACGTTCTCCATCCCGGTAATCGCGTTCTCCATCCCGGTTATCACGTTCCCCGTCTCGATAATCGCGGTCCCCCTCCCTTCTCTCGCGGGAATACTCGCGCTCGTCGCGACCGTCACGCGATGAGTCGCGTCGGTCGCGCTCGTCGCGGTTGTCCCGGGAGTAGTCCCGTCGGTCGCGCGTGTCCCGGTCGTCCCGGGAGTAGTCGCGCCTGTCCCGGTCGTCCCGGGAATAGTCGCGCCGATCTCGGTCATCCTTGGAGTAGTCGCGTTTATCTTTATTGTAGCTCCGTGAATCTCTGCCGCGGTCGCGATCGTCTACAATGGATTGTTAAATATAAATTAATATGTCACGATCAGAATTCGAATTCTTTAATTAAGTTAAAAGGAAATTCATTTGTATTTAATTTATGTTAAATTTGTGGGTATAAAGCGACCGTACCAAGTATAGGACAAGGCACGGTGTCTAGTTGACCCTCTCTTTGTTATAGCGCAATAAATAGATAAAAAAATATCAAAAAAACAATCTAAAAATTATTTTTGACTGCTTTTTTTTTGCGCACTAATATAATAACGAAGGAAAGGTTTTTTGAAAATGTATAAAAATTTTAACATAGCGGGATTTGAATCAGTGTTATGTGGACCTAATCCAAGTGGCGCGGACACTGTATAACATCTTTAATTATTGTTATTATTCTTAATTATGCAATACCTGCTTACATGGATTAATATAATTATTAATTACCAACAGGAAAAATAAGTTATGTTAATAGTAAATTAATAGGTCTGCCTTACTATCTAAGCTGAACATGGAATACTTTGAAGAATTTTATTAATAAGATTATTATGATTCAAAATATTAGTAGATTTTTAACATGTTTTACGCCTGGTACGGAAATATTTTTATTTAAAGTAATAGTTTCATATAAATACATGCATGTGGCAACACTTACCTCGTCTCGGAGCGCCACGACGATCACCAGAATGATCATTCTGAAAATATACATACTAATTTAGTATACATTATTTATTATACATTACAGTACAGATACAATTGAAATTGTTATTTCTCGAAACATCAAACAGTTTTCTAAATATTTAAAATTAGTATTTGCAAAATATTTCGAGTAATTTATTATCAACTTACTCGCCGACCCCAACGTTCCTTCTCCTCAGTGGCGCGTCTCGCTTCTTCTTCTTGCTTCCTTAAGCGCTCTTCTATTTCACGTTCCCTATTAAGAATAATTAAGATATTAGATATTTTATAGCTGCATTCCTACACTGCTGTAGGCAAAAGGGAACCTACTGTTAACATACATTGTTCCATAGGCACCCAAAATATTGTTACCAAAGAGAAGAAATTAATATTTTCCCCTCGCGTTGGAAACGAACTCATTTTTCCACAAAACTTAAATTTTATAATATTTTTACATTAGCATAAGAAGCTCCTTTTTCGTTTCAATAGAGCAAACAAAGACAAAAACCAATGTTTTTTCTATTATAAATATAAATTAAAGTTTATTTAATATGCTCTTAATTAAAATGAACAATACAGAAAGGAAAAAGGCAATAGAAACGTACAGACAAAATATTATATATATTTTTAAAGTATTAAAATGAAGTCTCAAATACATTATTATATTTTATTTGTCTATCACTAAGTAACTCTTACATTAATAACTACTCTAATTAACCAGCTTTATCCCCTATACAATGAGATAAGCAAAAAGAACCTAGTATCAGGACTGAAGAATGGTAGGAATAGTACTTAGTATTTTTCACTTTTCGTCCAAATTAGAAAAATTGAATGTTGAGAAATTGAGATTGAGAACTGGGAGTAGCATATAAATATTATCCATTACCTCGAGTGAGTATTGAACCCACAATGTTCGCAATAGCCTTCTTTTTATGTTAAGAATTACTCACTTAGCGGCTGTATCAACAGGCTTGGCAGCTCCAAACACTTTCTCCGCGGGTACTGGCTTGGGCACAGATTTTTCTGGAACCTTATCGTCTACTAAAGCGCCATCTGCTGGTTTAGTTGGTGTCTCAGTCTCTCGAGGTACAGTACGAGGCAACAGGTTCAATTTTGGACGCTCACGAGGCTTGCTGTCTGTCAAAATTAAATTTTACAATTGTTAAAATGTTAATATGCAGAAAAAATTATATTATTTTCCCTTTTTTTGATAAGAGATTCAATTCCCAATGCACCGTATCTCGTTTTTATCTTTGTACCATAGCAAATAAATAAAAATAATTCGTTCTTTCGAACGGCAATCGTGCACACAACCATGGTGTTGACAAACAGAAGTTTTGTTGGTCTCTTTTTAGGACTACTCATTGCATGATACATCCTGCCAAAAAGCAATACTGTATTTTGTCTGATTTAACCAACAGTTTTGCTAATTTTTTTGGCATTTCGTAATTTCTCATTAAGAATAATTGATATAATACTGTTATTTAATCCAATAAGTATGAAATTAATTAAAAAATGTATACCTTCTCTAGGCGGATCTCTGTCACCAAAACCTCTACTGCCAAATCCTCTGCTTTCTCTTCTAGTGGAAAAGAAATAAATATTATTATTATATATTTTTGTATTTAAAGTACAAATTTAATACAAAATTATTTATCGACCTGTAATTTTCATACAAATATAAATTATATTGAAAAGCATATTTATTTTGAATATATATTTATAAAAGTAAATACTAACCCATAACCACCTTCTCTATCAGCCGTGCGGAATCCATCGCGTCCACCGTAGCCGCGTTCTCGTCCGCTGTGACAAATCAAAATTTATATAATTTTATACAGCAAAAATTACACCCAAAAGGGGGTTATTTAAGAAAGATACTTAAACATAACATATTTAGCATAAAATAAAGTAGAATATACAATATTTCATTTAAAAGCAAGATAATAAAATCTCATAGTTGATGTATCCATTCATTTTAAGTAAATAGCATTGATTATGAATCTTTTACGTTTCACAAGCTCAGTAATAATTACAGTTATATACAAATTAGACAATATTAAATAAATATAGTTTGTAGATAAAAGAAAATGTATTTGATTTACCTATCCCTCTCCCTATCCCTTCCATATGAGTCGCGTCCGCCATAGGGCGCGCGCGGAGGCTCCGTACGTTCAGCATCACGCCACCCGCCCGGCCTGTTGTCCGCACTCGCTGATATAAACAAACAATTTCATCCATTAGACATATTCATACTAAATATCCATTAGACTTCCATTTGGAGAGTCACTCAGAAAAGTAATTGAGCAGGAGCAAGCCGAAGACTAGTCTGAATTGAGTTACGGCGGAACCGTGTCACAGATCAAACTAAAATGGCCGGCCACGGGAACTTCCAATGACCTTTAGGGCTACGTCTCCTCTGTAAAGAATCCTCGACTGACCCTAGGGTCAATATTTCTGGTTTCCCCGCCATCGCTGTGAGCGACGCCCCCGGCTAGAGGGTAAAGTGCCAACACCGGCGACCTTTACTCAGACCTTCCCGAGATGGAATTGACCAACATATATCAATCTCAAAACAAAACATTTAACATATAAAGAATTTTTCAATCCCAACATGCAAATGTTTGTTTAAAGTTGACATAGTGATCTGTGTGTGCATCCCACGTGTGACATTACAGCTTGCTCCCAACAACAATTGCTTTGTTTTCATCATAGTTCATAATGAGTAAATAATGTTTCTAGCAATCGACTTATTTGATAGGAAATAATTGAGAATGTTACGTAACAGTTATTATATAGTCAATTGCTATTGTATTAGTTTTTATAAATACTATTATAAGAAGTGGAAAATTTTGGTTATGTTGCATAGTATTGCGACATAAAGAAGTGTCAGTCATAACTCATAATAATTAACTTTTCATATTAGGATGTACAACATCCAACAGTTGTCATGTAATTTAAAAAAAAAAGAAGCTCTTCCAGTATAAAAGGGCCACATGCAGGCAAGGACTCACAGTCGCGCGGGCGCTCGCGCGGCGTGTCGCGCTCGGGGCGGCGCGAGGGCTCGGGCACGGCGCGCGGCCCGGAGCGCCAGTCGCCCATCGTGCGCTCGGGGTCGTACTCCCTGACCACAACAGCAAACATTTTAATATGCTTATCTTACTCACTGTTATTTATTAAATTACTGTATTCACATAATCAAAAAAACAACGTTTGAAAATATTTTATTCTATCATATTCTTTATAGTCGTGGCACAAGGTGTTACTGTAAAACCAGCTGGTTGAAGGTTCGATCGCCACTCGAGGAGATGAAATATTTACTTAAATTTATATTTCCATTTCGCTCTGGTGTAGAGGACAAGCGCGGCGTTAAGTTCTTCGACTCAACACGCAATGCCTCCAGAATTCGGCAGAAAGTGGGGTACGGAGTGTCATAACACTAGGTTCCTTCTGCCTACTCTGCAGTGTGCGGGATACAGCGTGAAACTGATTTATTTATTTATATTCTTTATATAATCCTAATACAATATTGCATGGAATATTCATTTTCTTGATATAAAAAGACACAAACAAAATCGTTAAAAATATTGAATACTTTAAAAAAGAAAATCTTAATGTTAAATAAATATCGCCTACTTGTGTAGAAGTTAGTTAAAAAATGTGTTGTATTTACTATGTATATAGTTATAGTATTATACAAAAAAATACTGTTGTTATTTAATGATAAATGAATTACCTGTCTCTGTCAGATCTGCCGCTCCTGCCCATGCGACGGTCATTGTCTTGAGTGGAAACTTCTATTCTTATTCTTCTGCCACTTATTATCTAATAATTACATATTATACATTAGCCATATTTTAATTGAAAAACATTAAATAAAATTTGTCGTATAATTAATAGAACTTTATAATATTTATAAATAAATAATACTTTAAACATATGAAGAGAAAAAAAGAAATGTACTATGTATAATAAACTTACCAAGTCAGGCATGTTCATGGCACTGACAAGACTATCCCTGTCTTCAAAGTCTACATCTCCAAAACCTTTAAGCCGGCCTCCTTCCTTTGGCAGTCTCAAGTTGTTAATCTGTTAAAACAACAAAAATATATGATTCATCTTTTTAAAGTATTCAAATGTAATTATTCTAGATATTATTTAACACAACTTAACATAAATAGAT
The DNA here is from genome assembly GCA_013421005.1 of Heliconius erato x Heliconius himera. Lineage (NCBI taxonomy): Eukaryota > Metazoa > Arthropoda > Insecta > Lepidoptera > Nymphalidae > Heliconius > Heliconius erato x Heliconius himera. Next base: position 48,898 of record JAATLQ010037832.1, on the reverse strand, counting down.
GGGAAAAATGAACATACATATCTATATATAAAAAAAACTAAGACATTGCTTTCTCTGTACATGGAAGATAATTAAGAAATTCCATTATTGGGAGCATTTTTGATATAATATAATATAAAAGAATCATTTATATTTTTTTGTTTTCTTGACTGTGTGTTTGTGCATACTAAGTGGGTTAACAGATTTAAATCCAGTCTTCACTAATATATTTTGGCATACTTCCCTTAACATTTAGTGTTAGTTTTATTTAAATCAGTTAACAAATAAAAATTTATGCCAATATTAAGTATTGCATGCAACAATATTTGCTACAAACAAGTGTTTTGAAGAATTTGCTGAAAATTTAGCTTTCAATTATAAATATTTTCTTTTTTTTATTTATTTTATAGCTTCACGCTGTATCCCGCACACAGCAGGGTAGACAGAGGGAACCTAGTGTTAAGACACTCCGTTCCCCACTTTCTGCCGAATTCTGGAGGCATTGCGTGTTGAGTGGCAGAACTCAACGCCGCGCTTAACCTCGACACCAGAGCGAAGAAATGGAAATATAAATTTAAGTAAATATTTCATCTCCTCGAGTGGGGATCGAACCCACAACCAGTCGGTTTGCAGTCACACCTCCTGCCGCTGCGCCACGACCGGCCTCTAACCGACCGGCCTCTTTAAAACGATAATGTAAATATTAGATAATGAAAGTAATTAATTAAAACAGAAAATAAATAATTCTGTAAAAGTTACAAGCGGGTCAAGCTGTATGCTAATATCTCTAGTTATTAATATATTTTTTTAAAGAATATTTGTGAGAAGAACTTTAAACACCTGACCATTATGTTTTACATCATTACCAGAAACTATACAATAATTTGATTAGCCATGTCATTCAATTTATAATAAATATTTAATTTTTGGTTTGTCTAGCTTTATTTTATTATTATATCAATTAAATATGTGTTGTAACAATATTAATCCAGACTATGAAAGTGAAATGATAACCCTCTTATATAACCATGACATTATATGCTAATGTACTTAAACAAGTTCTCGTTAACATTGATTTTTTGAACTTGTGCCAAATCTGCATTATGTTTTCTTAAGTTTGTATTTTCTTTGAAATTGACTATTTTTGTTTATTTAGATATTTTTTTTAGTTATATGCTGTTTCTCCGGACATAGCAATGACGATAGTAGCCTAGTAATGTGAAGACATTTAGTCCTCCATTCATATTTTCAAATCAATATATTGTATGTTGGGTGGCAGAACTCAATGCTTCTCTTTGTATTGTTATTCTTCTTCTCTTCCGAGAAAATGAAAATAATTTATTCACACTGGGAGGAAACCAATAGCACAAAACAAACACACCTAGCTGCTGCACCACAATGGACTCAATTATTTTTTTTTACTTTATTTACCTATTAAAATTATGAACATAATTATTATATACAACAATATCAACAAAAAGTAAATTAAACTTACATTAGTAAAGTATCTGTTTATAATAGATAAATAAGAAGTAAATACACATGGTATTTTAATATAAAAAAGCACCATGTGTTAGTTATTTTATATTGTATATATGTATATTGTAATATCCTTTAATCTTTATATATTTTTTAGCAGCTTCTACTTTTTTCTGCATAGCAGGGTAGGTAGAGGGAATTTAGTTTTATGTCACTTCATTCTTCATTATCTTCTGAATTTATGAGACAATGTTTTGTATTTACAAATCATACTCAAAATTTAATCTCAGACTTGAGAGCCATAAATAGTATGTATTGATTTTAAAGTATTTGTTTTAAATAGAATTAAATTATACAGCAAACAAACATTATTGTTGGTAATAAATTTTAGACAAAAAGTTAAAACACATGGTACTTTATTACAAAAAATCACCATGTTACGGTAGTTCCATTATGTTCAAATACTAGAATTATATATCAAAAGACAAAAATACCACATGTGTTTATATAAAATAATATATCAAATTTCTAATAGATAACATTATTTAAAATTGCATATAATTAGTTTTAGAAATGGTTTAGTAAATCATACTGAATGTCATATACATTAATATTCAAACGGCAATGCATTTAAGTTTTATTTTACTTCATTTTGTGAAAGTTCATCCAGCTAAAGTATCTGTTAGTTCAGCCATATAATATGCAGCTTTTCAATGTCAATTTGTATTATAAATTCATAAATTATCTGCAATGTCATCTTTTTGCAGACAGTCAAATATAGGCAAATGTCTGACATATGTTTATATGTCAACATATTTAATGTATATATTGATATGATCAATAAATAATATATATTTACATAATGTAAAGCATGTTAAAATAATTACTTAACATTAAACAAAACAAATCAAAATATTATGTTTTTATTTACACACAGAATTTATGTTCTCCATTTTAAACAAATGTACATCATCTAACCTCATCAGCTGTGGGCTTTATTCCCACCTGAGGGGAATGAATTTCATTTTCATTTTTGCACTCTGGTGATAAGACGAAGTGTAGTGTTGAGTTCTGCCAATCAACATTTCAACTAGATTAAAAGTCGAAAGCAGATTTGAAATTTTAACTGTAGGTTGAAAGTTCCCTGTGCCTATACTACTACATGCAAGGTAAAAAAAAAACCTTACCTTAAGTCCAGCAAACAGCTCCATGATAGCACTCTCCTCAACATCATAAGGCAAATTGGAGATATGTGCAATGAAAGGGGGTCGAAGAGGTATGGATTCATCATCTACTGCAAGCCCTCCCCGGGCCGCACGGGATGCCGATGGCAGAACCACCGGCGCACGGTGACGTGAGGAGTTTGCATAGCTTGCTATGAAAATTAAGTTTTGTAAATTACAAACATATACAGAAAGAATTTGACTTTGAATATTTTGCTTTTGATAAGTTACATAGGGAAAATAATGTGTAAATTAAGTTCCATTTAGTTTGTTGGGGGACTCAATACATATTTAACTGATATTAAGTAAAGGCATAATACATTTTTTGCAACATAAAAGTTGCATTTTACTAAATAATGGTTAATATTAAACCTAGTTTTTAATAGATATTGATGAAGTCTGAATACATTAGCATAAATGTATTAACATTTTTAACAGAAAAAAAATCACCCTCAGATTTGTAGGGAGACAGCCAATGAAAGACTAGTCTGAATTGAGTTATGACCTTAGTCATCTCGTAGATTATGCTAAAATTGCTGGTCACAAGAGTTTCCAACAATACCAAGTATACACCTACTCCTTAACCACTCGGTTAGGTATCCTAAGCTAAACTTGATATTGTAATTTCTGGTTCCCTTGCCTTTCTTCTGAAGAAAGCATCCGGCTAGAACGTATAAACAACAATTAGACCTTTACTCAGACCTTCCCGAGGCGATAAGAGTGACGAGCACCCGGCATGTGCGCCCCACGTACGAGATTAACATTGACTGTCCGTTACCCTTTAAATTTCATCATTGGGTTGTTTTTAATGAAAGTATTGTATATAACACAGAATTACTTTAAATATTTTACAATAATTAGGTTTTTACTTACGTTCTTCATCTACAGAATCGGCCCAATTGTTTGCTGTAGCGATTGTAGTTGTCTCGGCAATAAAATTTGTGGGGTCGGTTTTGATCCATTTTATTTTTTTTGATTTCTTGCCTGCAAAATGTTACGTCAACGTAATTAAATTTTATATCAGTATAAGATGAGAATGTTCCTAGTAATACAAATAAAAGGTAAATTAAGATGACGCATAGCAAGTGAACGACCTACTCTGATTTTGGAAAGCAGCTATCCGTGGATATGTTCACAAGACATATTTTTTTGTATAGCTGTGGCTATTTACAATGTTTTAACCATTGGTACGTGAAATACCAAGGGAAACAAATTTTTACATAGGGAAAAAGTTCATGAAAATAAAAGTTAAGAAATGTGGCCACGCGGTAAATCCAAACGACCGTAAAGGTGAATTGATGACACGTTAGCATTACCTAATTAAATCTTATAGTTGTAAAAATATGTTTATTGGATAGATACATAAATAACAACTCAATATATTCAAAATAAAATGAAACAAAACATTGGGAAATATTAGAAATCGAGAGTTTTTCATATGACAAAATTAATAGGACTAACCTGTAGCGGCCATATTACTAGGCTGGGGCCAGTGTTGCCACTGACTGAACAGATTAAAACTCTTTTTTCCAAGGATGCTTGTTGCAAATGAAAATTGTTGCCATTATTTACTAAATGCTTTAACTAAAGACATTATATTAATTCTAAACATGATAAAATAAAACTTAACAACGATAGTTGAATTTATTTTTCAAATAAATATTTGCAATATATTTTTTTCTAACTTAACAAATGGTCATGAATTATTTTCTTCAACCATATCGAGAGGGTGCATTATTCTCAAGTAAAAGTAGTAGAAGGCATTGAGAAGTCTTTTTAAATAATTGCTAGGGCTATGCTAAACCAATAATTGAAGTAAATTATTATACACAGTAAAAATAGAATAGTTAGAGGAAATGTAATTGTCGATGGTATCATTCTCAGATATTTTTTTCATATCAAAATACTTTCGATCAATTATTCGTAACGAGTTGATCGAAGCAAAAAACGTATAACTTTCTATTTCTTAATAATATTTTATAAATAATTTTTTATCAAACATTTTAACACACACACTTAGAACTTAGAACATAAAAATAGCTTAGATAAATTTTAATAAAATATATGAAATAATCAATTTTCACATCTGTAGCGTCAAAATTGGCTGAAGTGTGAAGTCCCATCAAAAACAAATTTCCATCTCCTTAGTCATGGAGTCAGGAGACTAAAAAAAAAAAATTGTTGAGATTTCTTTTTCAAAGCAACGAATTGGTAAAGACTATATGAGAAAATTTGAATAAACTTTCACCGCCTAATTTAAAGACTAGGAAGGTTCCTTAAATATCCTGAATTATTTATTTTTATTATTTACAACAAAAAGTCCCTAATATCTATATCAATTTTCAAATCGTTAGCAGTTGGGTGGGGGAGCTTAAAGCTTTTTTTGTTGCTTGTGTCTTAAAGCTAGCTTCGGTTCGTACCAAGCTTTACCTTTCTAGGACTTTAAGAAGTACTTTAAGTTATGAATTTTGATGATCATCAGTCAATCAGTTAATCATTGATGAAATCGGGCATTTTATGTAATCATAATTCCTTCTTTTATATTTATTTTGTGGGGTGTCTTAACACTACGTTTTTAGGTTCGAACCTGAGAACGTAGTGTTAAGACACTCCGTTCCTATTAAATATGTACAATATTCACCCAAATTGACATAATTTATTCACTGTTTTCTATATTATACGAAAAGAGGAAAGATAAAAGGTAATATAAAAAGTGACAAGTAAGTAATAAAATTTGTGTTTATTCTTATACCAATTTTATTAAGTAAATTATTAACATTCTTAAATAATAAATATATAATACTTTAATATCTTCTACTTATCTAGTGTGAAACCATTAATGAAAAAATAAATTATGAATAATTAAATCCTTTTGTTGACTAAAAAACTATAAAATGGAAATTAATTTTTGGTAAATATGTTTTTCATTTTGGCGAAGTAAAAAAGTTCATGGAAATTGGAAAATAGGTATATATTATTTTTTGTTTCTCTCTCTCTCTATTACTATACATACAATGTCTTTAAATTTTTATGTATGTAAATTGTATACAATACATATACAATATAAGTACTTGCATCATGTATTTTAAGCCACTCCGCCAAATATGCCGCAAAATATACTTTCGCATGGGAACTATGGTCCAAAATTAAATTTTTAAACAGTTTTTTTTTAATTTTCTATTATTATTAAAAAATGTCACAGTAAAGAAGACGTCTTAGGTTTATTAAGATTTTGCAACCCAACGTTGATTATATGCCATTCAGGTTTAACTATATATTTAAAGCGAACACATGTAATAAAAAAAATACCAGTCAAGTGCGAGTTGGACTCTCCTACCGAGACTTCCGTACCAATTTCTGGATAAAGGATCTGTAAGCCAACGGAAAGCGCAGCTTATAAAATTGGACCCCTTCCTTTCTTATAAAATCATTCATTTTAGATGAACGATATATACTAACACAGTGAATTATTAATTATAAATTTGTGATTATTTTTTTTTTTATGAAAAAATAATAAATTTTCACTTTTCGCTATTTTTCTTTATCTGTGCTATAAGACTTTGCTTCGTATGTACCAAATTTGTAAGTTCACGGGAGGTATCACGTAATAATTCCTTTGCGAGTTTTGAAAATTTGCGGCATAAACGGTTGTATCTTTTGATTACGTTGGCTTAGTTTGTTATAAATTTCAGCTTGATACTTCCACACGTTCCTGAGAAAAAGGGTCTTGACAGACGGACGGACAAGAAAATGATCCTATAAGGCTTCTTTTGTTTCTTTCGAGGTAAGGTACTCAAAAAAAATATCTAGTCGAGTTGTTATTCAATACATTTTTTTAGCTGGGAAGGAAAACCTAGTGTTAAGCCACTTCGTTTCCATGAAGACACTTCCGTTATCCTTCTAGAAGCATTAGTTATTGAGTGGCGGAACTCATTGCCGCGCTTGGTGTGATCATTCTGTAGCGCGGAAATGAAAGTATTAAATACTTGTATTTTATTTCCACGAGCGGAAGTCGAACCCACAACCTGTCGCGTAAGCAGTGCCCTGCACCATGACTGGTCTTCAAATTTAATATAATTTATACTTATTAGTTTGTCTTGGTCCTTATATATTCATTGACTTTTATTTATTAGATTCCTAAATTTTAAGGGAATCCTTAAAAGCTTATATCAATAGAGTAATTAGTAATTGAACTAAGCTTCTACAAGTTTCTACACAGACAGATCAATATTAAAGTTTTATTATTTATATTTTTTTGTGGTAAGTACTGAGTTATTTTTTGGGTGGCGGGCGGTGCAACGGACGCTGCGATTTTGCCGGTGTGGATTGTTTTTATTGTAATTGTTTATCTCTTGAGGCCAGTCTTGGCGCAGCGGCATAAGGTGTGACTATAAAACCGACTGGTTGTGGGTTCGATCCCCACTCGAGGAGATGAAATATTTACTTAAATTCATTTCCATTTCTTCGCTCTGGTGTCAAGGTTAAGCGCGGCGTTAAGTTCTGCCACTTAACATGCAATGCCTCCAGAATTCAGCAGAAAGTGGGGAACGGAGTGTCTTAACACTAGGTTCCCTCTGCCTACACTGCTGTGGGCGGGATTCAGCGTGAAGCTGATTTTGATTTATTTATTGTTTATCTCTATATTACGCTTAGTTTACCTACAAATACATTAGTTATAGTTCTTTGAAGTATCAAACATTATTTAATAGAGAAAATTGTATAATAATAAGTAAAAATAAGACCGGTCGTGGCACATAGGCACAAAGTGTGACTGTAAAATCAATTGGTTGTGAGTTCGATTCCCGCTTGAGAAAGTGAAATATTTATTTCATTTTTATATATTCACTTCTTCGCTCTGGTGTCGAGGCAAAGCGCGGCGTCGAGTTCCGTCACTGAGCACGCTTTGCCTCCAGAATTCGGCGGAAAGTGGGGAACGGAGTGTCTTACTTATCACTAAGTTCCCTCTCCCTAACCTGCCGTGTGCGGGATACACCGTGAAGCTGATTTTCAAAACTAATTAATAAAATTGGCGTACGTACTGACACCAATTTACGTAATGTAACAATTTTTTATCCAAACAATAGATTGTACATACAAATGACTCAATATACATACTAGAATTAATTCAACTTAGACACAAAGCGAATAACAGCAATTTTAAACCATTCACTCGTTAGTTTATATCAAGATATTAATTTATACGATCGACAAAAGCGTAACTTGATCCCGCGCAGGCTTTGCAGTCTGGTTCGATCTCCTTCACGCAATAAAGTGAACATATAGGAGGAGGGTTTCAAAAAACTCGTTCCATATTCTGGAGTACCCTGAGCCTTGGTCCTAGTGGCTGGCGACCGCGGTGAGCGGGCCAGCCGGAGCCAGACGCGGCCCCGTCGATCTCCAATATCGCAATAGATGGCATTCACGTCGTGCGCCGTTATAGAACGGACGTCTGTACGCTCGCTCCGTTCCACTTTATCGGACTGTTGTTTTTTTTGTTCGTAACGTTTCATTAAGTTTCATCTTATCGTCAGCACTAAAATTAAAAGCTTCTCGTTTGACTTTCCAATTGTCATTTTTAGCTTAGCCGGTGCAGTGATAACGGTGATGTGAATAGTGTTGTGTTTACGTTGTGATAGTGATGTGCGTGATAGTGTAGGCTGTATATAATGGGGTACGCGACTAACAGCGCGGGGCGGGCGGCGCACGAGGCACTCCTGGCGAGGCAGGATGCTGAGCTTCGACTCATGGAGACGATGAAACGGAGTTTGCAAGCTAAAATGAAAAGCGACAGAGAGTACGCTCTAGCCCTGTCCGCCGCCGCCGCGCAAGGACAAAAGATGGACAAATGTGAGGAACTAAATGGTACGATATAAGGAAAACAACTTTCCAAATGCTATTATTTGTTTTGTTGACACAAAACCTCACCTTTATTAATAATTATATAAAAATCTAAGTATGAGACGTAATATATTAAATTAACAAATAAATATTATAACACAATATTATATTTGTTTCTATATAGTTCTACCCGCAATAATTGTATATACGTCGGTTACATTTAAAAATGAAGGCAATAGAAAGAGGATTCATAAGCAACTATTAATAATTACTCAATTAGTGTATTTTTTAATAAGAATAGAAACAGGCAGTGATGTAACACATTAATAATAATAATTAATTGATGAGATAGTGACGCACCCGCCGCCTCCTTGTAAAACTTGTTCTGTTAATCTCAGACACCATTTTGGTCAAACGATAATTTGAATAATCGACGTTGTCGTATAGTAGAGCAAATGACATCCTCAAATACATTTTAATTAATTAACTGACTAAGTATTTAAAAAAAGAAAAATTAATAATGTTAAAATTATTTATAATGAAATTATTATGTTTATATTACACAAACTATGGCTTATTAGAATAGGCACAAACGGTTATTTCACAGCTGTAACTATTGATAATATTGCACTAGAAATATTATATCGAAGCTAGTAGTGGCGCAGGGGCACAAGCGTGTGAATGTAAACAAAATGAGTTGTGGGTTCGGTTTCCATTTGAGGAAATGAAAGATTTAATATTTTCATGTCTTAATACTAGGTTCCCAGATTCCCTCTTCCTTCCCTGCTATATGCGGGATACAGCGTGAAGCAAAATAAATCAAATACATATAGTCACAAAACTTAAAAGTAACAATTAGTATGTATTTCAGGTTCTGTCATAGCTTTAGCATGGCGGACCATGACAGAGGAATGGGAAAGCACCAGTCGCTTGGTCAAGTCCAATGCTGAGGCTCTAGAGTCCAGAGCCCTAGACCGCTTGAACACACTCATGACGGAGAGGCGGAAAGCTCGCAAGGTCTACCAGGAGGATCACAGCAAAATATCCTCACAATTTACACAAGTAAGTGAACTTATTATAAATTATGATATTACTAAAACGTAAGTATCGATACGCAGGTATATCGATATCTTTTATAATTGAAATGTAAATAATATTCTTTTTTGTCATATTTATCATATAATTAAATAGTAATAAATCAAACACACGTCGTATACAAAGAGAAATTTAATAAGATTTTACATTTTTGTAATTATTTTATAGTATAAATTGCTAAGGTTTTCTTTATATTGAATTATCACATAACTCATATAAGGTACATTTAGTGACTATTCTAGTTTTTTATACAATAATATTATCAAATTTAGGTAGATATATAGAATATTGATTCATGTAAACACACTGATTCATAAAGTTACTCGAATTTTATGTAGGTACATAGCATTTCCTCGTATACGTGTTTATTTAATTTATATTGTGTTATAATTATTGTGGCGTAAAGTTCCGCAACACTATATGAATATCTATTTGAGTGGAAAATGGAGCAATGAATGACATATCATTTTTTTTTTTTTTTTTTTTCGAATGGACTTTAATGCTGTTGACCTGGAATGGTCTTGACAGCGTCAAGCGTCAGCGTCAGCGAAGACATATCATTAGATTTTTATGCTTAAAAACTTAATTTAACTTCACGTTTAGTCAGTGAGAACGGAGCGCCAAAATCTACGATCCTTGCATCCTCTTTCGCCTCGTTCACTGTCATCAACCTCTTCATACATACCGTCCGGGTGGTCCTCATGCTTTTTATGTGACCTTCCTCCAGTATCTTTGATACTGTCTTTTCGAAGGTCAACCGAGGAGGTGGAGGACGGAGCTGCAAATAAATTTTTATGCCTACTTCGCAAAATGCGTTAATTAAAAAAATGTATTTTATTTATATTCATTATTCTAAGTATTGAATTAGTTTAACAATAAATACCACTTATAACAGTTTTTAGCCTATTATAACCAATTTTATGATATTTTGTGATATTGCTATGTTAAAATTGGATATCGTTACATAAATCACAGCAAGCAAGCAGTTAAAAATAAGTGAACCAAAAGCAACACAAATCATTGTGTTGTAGTGTTTTGCAGTATACAGTACAGTAAAAGCGTTGGTAACTTTATCAACTACGATATCAGCGTGGCCGATCACGTTCTCTTGTCGACAACTATGTTGATTCATTCACATTTCAAACATTTTTCACTTATTTTTTAGAATTATTTAATATCACGTCCTATTTCTTTGTTGTATTATTAGATATATATCTCTAATAAGCTAATTTTAAAATGTACTTATACAAATGTATATAACTAGAGGGCGCGCGCGGCTTCGCCCGCTTATTAGGAGTGAATTCTAAAAAAACCACGAAACACGTGTTCAATAAAATATTTTTAACAGTCTGAATTTAAATTTTTATAAAAATCGGTGGCAATTTAAAGATTTTTCCATATAAACTTTCAACGCCTTATTTCAACCCTTAGGGGGTGAATTCTTAAAAACCATGAAACACGTGTTCAACGAAATATTGTTAAGAGTCTGAATTTCAAATTTTTTAAAAATCGGTGCAGATTATTTTTTTTTTCCATACAAACTTTCAACCCCTATTTCATCCCGTTAGGGTTAAAATTTTTCAAATTCCCTTCTTAGTGGATGTCCAGAATATGAAAATAAATATCTGCCCAAATTTCACATTTCTACCATCAGCGGTTACGGCTCTGCGTGCGTCTTACCTCAGTCAGTCAGCACAAGTCCTTTTATATATATAGATAAGTACTAATACTTTCTTTGCAAGTAAGTAGGAAGCCACACAACTTAAATTTAAATGTTTAATTATTAAATATTTTTAAACACCATCTATATTCGCATACATTTAAATAGATATAAGTCCCTAAAAAAGAGAGAGAGAGAGAGAGACAGAGAGATTTTGTTCATAATCACCATTTATAGTAATCATGAGATTGTATTACGATTCAACTGATTCTAAAGCTGAATGTTATCCGTTACTGACCGGTTGAGCACGTTTCCTTGTTCAACTGTCCGTTTCCTATCGCTGATCTACTCTTATTACTTCGCTCCACATAATTAGGTCTTGGAGAACGGTGCAAGAAGGAACTGGGTCAGGGTCAGATCACAACTGTTAGCTTTTCCAATCCAATAGTCGGTGTTGACCGGATTTGTCGGGCGCTGTAAACGACTTACGGTATGCTGACATTGTGAGTGACACCAAAAGACGTAATAAATTGAGATTTTATAGTTTTTTTTATCTGTAATTTTATTTCTCCACAATTTTCTGCATTATTGTGAGAAGTAATTCTATGTTTTTAATATTTTTAAAGCGTTTCTTATACTTACGAAAAAAAATATATTTAGAAACGAACAAAAATAACACAGCGTGATTTGAACTCGCACCTCTTTCTAAATACGTATAAGTTTTCGCTACATCTATTTTTTTCTAGTTGTATAATAAATAGCGGCGTTGAGTTCTGCCATTCAACTAAGCTAATTTAATTTAATTTTATTTAATACAGACGATGAAAACAAAGTCAATATACAACGCGTGTGGCATTCTTTAGACCAGAATTAGGTCTAAAACATACACAAAAATTACTGAAGATAAAGTATTTTTTTGCTTCCTTTTGTCTTATGATATAAGGTTTTGAGTTATTAGGCAACAAGCCGTAATGTCTTGGGCCTTTTGCCAATTTTTTAGTCGAATAAAATATGCGATATTGACGCTAGCGCCGCGACTAGCGACTAGCATATGTTTCAAATGAAAACTGGAGTATGAAATTGGGAACTTGCCCTATATATTTATTTTGGAACATTTGTGCTTTTAGTTTGACATATTATGTAAGTAATGTGAATTAGTTAATGTTGTTGACATTTTTTTTGACTTCTGTGAAATTATATTTTTATGTTGTACATTCAAATATAATATCATAAGAAAGATATTTATTCACTTGTAAAATAATATATAGTTTTTGATCCAGCATAAAGCAGGGTAGGCAGAAGGAAACTAGTGTTAAAACACTCCGTCCCCTTTAACGTTAAATTATCTCCGTTTTCATTTTATGAAGCAGTATTAATTAAAATCACAAACGTGCGTAAAATTAACATATTGTACATACATATACATATTTCTATAAAATTAAAAAAAAAAAAAATTAAATCAGCTTCACGCTGTATCCCGCACACACCAGGGTAGGCAGAGGGAACCTAGTGTTAAGACACTCCGTTCCCCACTTTCTGCCGATTTCTGGAGGCATTGTATGTTGAATGGCAGAACTCAACGCCGCGCTTAACCTCGACACCAGAGCGAAGAAATGGAAATATAAATTTAAGTAAATATTTCATCTCCTCGAGTGGGGATCGAACCCACAACCAGTCGGTTTTACAGTCACACCTCGTGCCACTGCGCCACCACTGGCCTCTACTATAAAATGTATTTGTCAAGAATAATATTATAAAGGAATTCAAGTATATTCTGCATGAGTAATTCAACAAACGGTTTGTGACATATAATACTTTCAATACCTACGTTATTAATATAGCTATTAAGTGAGTCTTCGTTACGATATGTTACCTTGGCATTTGCTGGTGTTGCCGACGTCTACGACTAACAATGGCATGTCGATATAGGCCAAACGTCTTTAGATTGTTCGCGTATTTTCAATTTAATTCCCATTTTCTTTTATTTGTTTTGTGTACCTAATAGATAATAATATAATTAATTGTTTTTGTGTCTTAAAAAAATAATTAAATAATCAGCTTCATGCTGTATCCCGCACACAGCAGGGTAGGCAGAGGGAACCTAGTGTTACGACACTCCGTTCCCCACTTTCTGCCGAATTCTGGAGGCATTGCGTGTTGAGTGGCAGAACTCAACGCCGCGCTTAATCTCGACACCAGAGCGAAGAAATAGAAATATAAATTTAAGTAAATATTTCATCTTCGAGTGGGGATCGAACCCACAACCAGCCGGTTTTACAGTCACACCTCGTGCCGCTGCGCCATGACTGGCCTCAAGGGTTTTTGTGTCTTTTAATCATTAAAAAAAAATAACACTTTTAAGTTCAATTATTTAGGTCTTAGCCATAGTTGTACATGTTACCCATCAAATTGTGATGTTGCAAATATAATTTTACACCTCTCGCTCTAACTATCAATAAAACAATAAGTCGGAAAAGGATGAAATACGTAATTTTGTTAGTTCTAAGTGGGTCGTGTAAAATGAATCTTTGTATCGGGATTGGCTGCGCGGCACCTGTCACCGTTCATTGGCCCTGCGCCCGCGTCGGCGGCGCGTGCAACGCTGATTTCTTTTCAAAATCTTTTTGCTATTATTACCTATTATTTTCAACATCTGTATTGATCATTGCTTTATCTTATTATAAAATTAAATTAGCTTCACGCTGTATCCCGCACACAGCAGAGGGAACCTAGTGTTAAGACACTCCGTTCCCCACTTTCTGCCGGATTCTGGAGGCATTGCGTGTTGAGTGGCAGAACTCAACGCCGCGCTTAACCTCGACACCAGAGCGAAAAAATGGAAATATAAATTTAAGTAAATATTTCATCTCCTCGAGTGGGGATCGAACCCACAACCAGTTGGTTTTGCAGTCACACCTCGTGCCGCTGCGCCACGACCGGTCTCAATATTATGATCTTTGTATAAGAATAAAAGAAGTGAAATTGAGGCCAGGCGCAGGGTGTAGAGACACTATGTAAACGCGACTGGTTGTGGGTTCGGATCCGACTAAAGGAAATTAAATTTCCATTTCTTTGGTCTGGTGCTGAGGCAAAGCGCGGCATTGACTTCAGCCAGTCAATACGCAATGCCTTCAAAATTCGATGGAAAGTGGGGAACGGAGTGTCTTAACTCTACGTTCCCTCTGTCTAACCTGTCGTATGCGGGATACAGCGTGAAGCTAATTTATTTGATTTTAAATGAACTTTTAATTTCTTAAGCTTGAACATATTGACCATTTACTTAACGACAAGGACGTATTGGTTACCTGTATGTAATTTTAAATAGTTAAACGAGAACAATGCGCTTTCAGTATGTCGATAGCATCTAAAAGGCTCTAAAATTCTTATTTGACCGGATCTGACCTAGTTTCTTCTCTTGACGCGAATTGAAAATAGAGGATTCCATCCGCGTCTTGAGTTACCAAGTAAGTGAATGGGGGAACTGGGCCAAAAGTATGTTGAACCAGTGTTATATTTGAACGATACTAGTTCTTAATAATACTGACCTACTTAATGTTTCTTTTTTATTTTCTTGATTTTTTTATTGTTTTATTTTTTAAAAGAGTTATTATATTTTTTATGTGATTAAATAACTGTTTGTCATGTCCTTAGCATGTACCTACATTGCTACGTTTTGGTTATTATTTATTTTCTCATTATTAAATATACGACAGATGTGTAAAGAATATATGAAAAAGCAGCACAAGCGCTTAAGCGTTACACTGTGACAGGTTGTGGGTTCGATTTCCTCAATCTGATAACAAGGCAGATCACGGCGTTGAGTACCGCCAGCCAACACACAATACCTCCAAAATTCGGCGGAAAATGAAGAACGGAAGTGTCTTAATAGGAATGTAGTGTCTTAGCAGTTAAAGGTAACCTGGGAATCTAGCCCAGGTTCCCTCTGCCTCCGCTCCGGTGTGCAGAATACAGTGTGAACATAAAAATAAATAAATAAATAAAAAAAAACATGATTCTGTCGCTATTGACGTTCGGCGCAGCGTCGTATTTCAACCAATAAAAGATAAGCTACCGTGACGAATGTATAACACAACGTTTTAAACGTTAAATTTAATTAAATCAAAATATCGTGGCTAACGACCATGGGAAACAATATATTTTTTCTTAATGGTGGTCTCTTTTAAGTTACAATATCTAACATAAATATTATTAACATTTTTAAAGTGTTATCCTACACTTAGGAAAGAAAACGTAGCAGGATTTGAACCCGCGTCTTTTTGGAAACTGTTTAAGCGCTCTGACCAACTAAGTCATACGTTCTCATCAAGCTTCGTCGAAATTCAACTTGTTTATGTTGTTAGCTACGTTTTCTTAATAAGTATCTAACATAAATACTAGTGACGCGCTCCAGCTGCACCGCTTGTACTACAAAATTATTTATAATTTTCTTATCTAAATTAATTTCGTAATCTAATAACATTATTATTTTAAAGATTACATAAACATACATTGGAAATTAAAGTTTTAGCCATTTCATTAAATATTAAATCAGCTTCACACTTTATCCCGCACACAGCAGGGTAGGCAGAGGGAACCTAGTGTTAAGACACTCTGTTCCCCACTCACACACATATTTACTTACATTTATATTTTCATTTCTTCGCTCTGGTGTCGAGGCAAAGCGCGGCGCTGAGTTCCGCCACCCAACACGCAATGCAATATATATATATATATATATATATATATATATATATATATATATATATATATATATATATATATATATATATATATAAAAGAACCAATAATAGTTTTCCTCATATAGCTTCCATGTACAGATAGCGATCAGTTACAATTTTTATATGTATATGTATTTCGTACAATAAGTAGTTAGTAAATAGTTATCACAGGACAGGCGTATTTATATCAAACTTAGACGAATCCCCAAAAGAAAATTGTTAACATTTGTCTGTCTCTAAAGAAAATTATATATACTTTTTAACTTCAAACGTTTGTTTTACGCCTAAAATATAGAAAACAAAAAAGACACTATAACAATATGGGACCAGACGTTGGCCAAATCTATAATAGTTATGAGTTAACAGTTTTATCACTGTCAATTTTAGATAGTTTAGCCGCGTACGATACTTTGTCAAAAATATTTGAATTGGTGCCAATAAATACCAATTCAGCCATATTGTAATGTTGTTGACTGGTGGTAAAAAGATCAACTAAATAAATACTGGAAAACTACTTAATAAAGTAGTTTTCAAGTATTTATTTAGCTGATCTTTTATGGATCACTAGGTTTCCTCTGCCTACCCTGCTGTGTGCGGGATTCAGCGTGAAGCTGATTTACTTGATAAAGTACGAGGCCGTCGTAGTGCAGCGGCACAAGGGAGTGACTGTAACGCAACGGTATTAGTTTCGATCCCCACTCGGAGGAATGAATGATTATTTATTAATATTTGGAGTTGACTGCCCTGGTACCAAAGCTAAAGCCCGACGTTGAGATCCGCCGTTCAAAATGCAATGCTCTCAAAAAATCATCAGAAAGAGAATAACGGAGTGTCTCAATACTACATTCTTTCTACCTATCCTGCTATATGCGGGATACAGCGTGAAACTATATAATAACTAATTTAGTATTGCTTCTAACATAAACAGATGGTCAATTGAGAGCACATATACATACACTATTGTTGCGCAAGAAATGGGCTCATTAGTTCGCCGGGGAAAGTAAAACCCGCTTACAGTGAAAGTATCCGAAACAGTTATCTAAATTTGATAATACAACAGGTTGAAATATGATAAATCCATCACTAGACCAGATTGTGCAGGCGGATTCGAAGTCGTGACTATATGAAAAACACAATGGCTTTAAAGTTACTGCTTTAAAGTACCTTGCGTCTACTTACCTGGTTTAAGATTGTATTTATGGTGAATTTTATGAACATTTTGAACTATTTATCTTCGGAATTTCCTGTATTGATAAACTTATTATCACATCCATGGAAATATCTGGGTCAGGAAATAATTCTTTTCAGTAGTTTTTATCTTATCGATTTTACAAAGCAGAATAAATTTGAAAATAATAAATTATAACAGAAGTTGTGTCATCGTTCTAGATTATTCTAAATAACGTAATACATTTAAAAAAAAAATAAGCAAAAAAAAGTCTTAACAAGCAAGTTTTTATCTTAAACAGTAAAATGACCAAGGAAGATTAAGAAAATATAAAATTTTCTTCTCTTCTAATCTACGTATAGTATGTATTATGACGTAAAACGCATTTACCGTATCCACTTGACCCTTGCAATTTGTTCATACGTTCCCACGATACTGTTGTTACGTTTTCATTGTATTCCTATAGTTCACGTTTCACAATAGGTCATTTACGTGCTGTTTCTTTTTATAGAACTAAATCATATGCCAATCTTATCATTGGATTTGAATAATCCTTGTTGGTATTTTTTTTTTAGGTTAAATCCTTTTTGTATAGAATAGAATATCATAAAAAAATGATAGAAATAAAGTGACAAAGATTAAAAATAAAAAATCTTATGTTTAAGAAAATTAAAAAGGTTTACGTTATATAAATGTTCGTGGTGCAAAGCGGTAGCGATTACAATCTGATGATTCGATGGTTATGGATTCGATCTCACTCGGAGTAATAATTTATTTTGTGTGGTTAAGTGCGGCGTTGAGTTGCGCCACTTAATATGCAATATATAATAATTCTGTCGTGAAATATTTACCGGTACCCACGTGGCCAAACTCCAGATTCTCTCTGCTAACGCTGCTGAATACGGAATAAATTTTTATATTGTTAATTTTACCTATTTAATACCTACTTCATACAAAAATAATTTCTAAGTTAATCAGCTTCACTCTGTATTCCGCACACTGCAGGGAACTAGTGTTAAGACACTCCATTCCCCACTTTCTGCCGAATTCTAAAGGCATTGCGTTCTGAGTGGCAGAACTCAACGCCGCGCTTGTCCTCGACACCAGAGCGAAGAAATGGAAATATACATTTAAGTAAATATTTCATCTCCTCGAGTGGGGATCGAACCCACAACCAGTCGGTTTTAAAGTCACACTTAGAGCCCCTGCGCCACGACTGGCCTCTTTCTAAGTAAATATTTAATATTTTACCGCCTTATTAAAAACCATCCATAACACAATGCACCTACAGTTAGTATATTGTTCATCCTCATAGCAGTTATCATTGCATATTTGTAATATCTCTAGAATGTTATCGTTACATATTTATAACATGAGTAATTTTTGCATAGTTTAGATATCGTCGTCGTTTTTAATGGCCTTCGTTTATAAATATTATTTTTAAACAAGCAGGCCAGTCGTGGCGCAGTGGCACAAGCAGGAGGTGGGTTCGATTCCCGATCGAGTAAATGAAACATTTAATATTTTATTTTTTTGGCTCTGGTGTTGAGGCAAAGCGCTGCGTTCCGCGCGAGTTTCGCCTCTCAACACGCAATGCCTCAAGATTTTGGCGGAAAGTGGAGAGTGGAGTGTAATAGCACTAGGTTCCTTCTGCTTACCCAGCTACATGGGGGGATACAGCGTGAAGCTGACAAAAAAGTATATTCAAAGTAGTTAAACAAATGTCGTCAAATCTATTATTTTTCTTTGATCTATTCTGTTTTATTAACAATCTTAGACACTTTCATGTCACGTGAAATTACTTTGGCTACGTGTTCTGATGTAGTTTTAAAACCATTTTTATGTATTCATTATTTTTTTAAATGGATAAAACACCTGTCACGTTTCTTTGATTCGGTTCCGTAAATATAGAAGCATAGTATGCGGAACTTAAAGTAATAAAATTGTTTGTTTTGCTAAATAAACTAATTTTAATTCAAATACTATGCATTTTTTTATTTTTTTCAGTTTCACTTTTTATCCCGCATGTAGCAAGATAGGCAGAGAGAGCCTAGTGTTAAGACACCACTCTCCGCCGAATTCTAGATATATTGCGTTTGAGTGGCGGTACTCAACGACGCGCTTTGCATCATCGACAGAGCGAAGAAATGAATTCTCGAGTGGGAATCGAACCCACAACCTGTCGCGTTTACGGTCACACGCTTGTACCCCGGCGCCACGACTGACTTTGAATTATTTTTTCAAAAGTGTGAAAGAGTTTGAAGGAATATTTTACTTTGAATATCGATAAGTACAAACTTATGTCCAAAATCTACTTACAACTTCTAGTGCGGTAGAGTGTTGCTGACCACTAAACCACTTATCCATAATTGCTCTCTTGTTACGTGGTGGTGTACCCTTTTGTTCTTAAGTCTTTTTAAACAAGCATATTTTTGTATGTATATTTACAAATTTATTGTAGGTTCGATGCTCACTCGAGAAATTAAAATATTTCATATTTACATTTCATTCTGTGGTAACGGGCGGCGTTGAGTTCCGCCCCTCAACATGTTACGCTTCTAGAACTCGTCGGAAAAATGGGGAACAGAATTGGCTTAACGGGAACGGTGTATCTTAACATTAGGTTCCTACGTTCCCTTTGCCTACCCTGCTATGTAGGGCATACAGTGTGATGCTAAAAATAGAAAAAAAATCTCATTTTTTTTAATATTTTAATATTACTTAAGTAAAAAATAACAAATATTTAATCCCCATTTAAACTCTATAATAGCAGCGTAAAGGTTAAAAGGCATTATTTCATTTGTAAATATTCGTTTGAATTAGATACAATAAAATTTAACACCGACATTCCGAGGTGAATGAACTTAGGTGTTTTTTTTTTAGTGAATATTATTTAATTTCGCTCTGCAATTTAATTATCGACATCATTTTTATTAGATATATCTGCTGATGTAATAAAAAGTTAGTTTTTTGTATGCTTACATTTTTTTATAGTATTGAGGAAAATGACACAGAAGTGATACATGTGATAGCAAAACCCTATCTTTTTTGCCTTTTTAGTTATTTTTAGCTCTTATGTTACGTTATAACGTGTACACAGCAGGGTAGGCAGAGTATTAAGACACTCCGTTTCTCATTTTCCGCCGAATTCAGAAGGCTTTGCGTGTTGAGTGATTGAACTCAACGCCGCGCTTTGCCTTGACACTAGAGCAAAAAAATGAAATATTTTATTTTTTAATTTTTTTCGCTCATTATATCATCAAAATATCGAACCCACAACCACAAAGTGTAAGTGTAAACGAGTCGCGTTTACAGTCACATTGTGCTCCTGCGCGACGACTGGCCTCCTTTTGATATTGTTTAATGTATGTTTTATATAATTTAATTATCTATAGTAGAGGCCAGTCGTGGCGCAGCGGCACGAGGTGTGACTGTAAAACCGATTGGTTGTGGGTTCGATCCCCACTCGAGTAGATGAAATATTTACTTAAATTGATATTTCCATTTCTTCGCTCTGGTGTCGAGGTTAAGCGCGGCGTTGAGTTCTGCCACTCAACACGCAATGAATTCGACAGAAAATGGGGAACGGAGTGTCTTAACACTAGGTTCCCTCTGCCTACCCTGCTGTGTGCGGGATACAGCGTGAAGCTAAAAAAAAAAATCTTTAGTAACACTCCGTTACATTTACAAATTACAATTTAAAAATATATATTTAGCCACGAATACGTGGCCAATTATAATAACATATAAATATATGTATTATTCAAACTTTTAGTTAATAAAGCTGACACGAAACCTACTTGTCTTTCACAATATGATTTATGTAATAGTACTAAAGTAGGTACAGTTCGATCGTGTTTAAACCTTAATTTATGACGACGGTAGCTTGAGCTGACAAAACAATATAGGTATTTATATAGTCAGCTGGTCGGTCTGTTGCATTGTGTCGAAATAGAAAATATATAATATATAAATAGTAAATGGATTTATTCGGGCAAATCTATATGATTTTTTTTTAATTTTTTTTTATCTGTATGTATCAAAAAAATGTTTTGACACAGTCGTGGCTCGGCGTCTAAATGTACTTCCACTCGAAATAAGCTTAATAAATAAATATATTTTCTTCTAATTTCTGGTAACAAGACAAAACGCGACGTTATCCCAGAGAAAATCACATAAGTTTTCATTTTGCACTAAGTAAGTATGTGTGCGACAAATGGACCAATAACTCAATATCACAATAACTGATTTCGATGATCCTTTTTTATTGGAAAGTATACACCTCAAGGGTAGTTTGACGCGAGTTTGGTTAGGTTCTCATTACGGAATTCGGATCAAGTCATATAGTCAATTTTCAGTCATAGTCAATTTTTCAGTCATAGTCAATTTTTCAGTCATAGTCAATTTTTTTTTATTAAATATTATATTCAACGAGGCCAGTCGTGGCGCACGGTCACAAAGTGTAACTGTAAAACCGACTGGTTGTGGGTTCGATCCCCACTCGAGGAGATGAAATATTTACTTAAATTTATATTTCCATTTCTTCGCTCTGTTGAGTTCTGCCACTCAACACGCAATGCCTCCAGAATTTGGCAGAAAGTGGGGAACAGAGTGTCTTAACACTAGATTCCCTCTGCCTACCCTGCTGTGTGCGGGATACAGCGTGAAGCTGATTTTATAAGTACAGTTAGTGTGTACAATTAGTGTGTCGTAGTGACGTACCAACGTAATGAAGTACCGAATTTAAATCTATACACTATTGGGAAACCGAGTGGACAGTCCACAGTGCAACGAACTATTTAGAGCAGTGCGACGTCTAATTCCAAGAAGCTGGGCGGAGAGCCAACTTGAACTGCTGGGCCAATTAACAATATTATATTAATATCACTACCATACGATTGTTTAATAAGCGTGGCCAAACGCCGTAGATAATACATGTTTTCGATTTGGATATAATATATGATAAGAAAATTTTTTTGTTTGTAGTATTGTAAGCTGTTAGGCGCCGAATGCTCGAGGCATTGCGTGTTAAGTGGCGGTACCCAACGCCGCGCTTTGCCTAGTTACCAGAGTGAGGAAAATGAAAATATTAAATATTTTGAATCGAACCTACGGCCTGTCGCGTTTACAGTCCACGCTTGTGTCTCTACGCTATGACGGCCTGTTTAATAATTCGGGGGAAATGGGGAACGGAAGTGTCTTAATGGGAACGGAGTGTCTTAATACTAGGTTCCGAGGTTTCCTTTGCCTACACTGCTGAACACAGCGTGATACTTAACAAAAATATTATCATTTATCAAAATTACATGATTCCTCTATTAAGGGTGTTAACATTAGGTTCCCTCTGCCTATCCTGCTGTGTGCGGGATACAGCGTGAAGCTGATTAAATTTTTAAATCTCACCTGTCGATTGCTTAACTTGAGGCATTTCATAAAAATTCAAATCTGAACTAATTTTTACATCACAAACGATTGTTATCGCGTAGTTGAGAAGCAATTAAACATAAGTATTATATTGTTACAGTAAGAAATTTCTGAATATTTCGTTTGTTACGTATGATGATATAATAATATGGTTTGACTCCGTCTCAAACAGCGAGAATGGAAACCTGTGTAATGTAACCTACATTGCTAAGGCCTTGTCTTAAAGTAAACAAACAAAAAGATTACCTACATTTTTTTAGCTGCACGCTGTATCTCGCACATGGTAGGGACGGTAGGGGAACCTGGGAATCTAGTGTTGAGATACTCCGCTCCCATTAAGACATTTCCGTTCCCTATTTTCCACCAAACTCTGAAGGCATTGCGGGTTTAGTGGCAAAACTCCTGCCGCGTTTTGCCTCATTACCAGAGCGAGAAAATGATAATGTTAAATATTTCATTTCCCCGAATGGGATTCGAACCCCAAACCTACCCGTCCACGCTTATCCTTCTGCGCCGCTAGGGGCAGCTTCAAATTAAAATCCGTTAATCACAGTATAAATGTTAATATTACAACTTTTAATGTTCAATTTATTCTAATATTACGAATAGGTGACAAAATTAATTCTATAGCTATTCACCAGACCCAAGTCCTGAGCTGGTCAATTGAAAAGTCAAATGGTGGGTCAATTGGCAATTTCCTTTCTGATTGTTAAGTTGATCTTCTGTCTAACCTAGCGATGATACTGTGATAGTTACGTAAACTATGAGATTTGATATTAAAAGATTTATTTAAATCAAAATTAAATCAGCCTCACGCTGTATCCCGCACACAGCAGGGTAGGCAGAGGGAACCTAATGTTAAGACACTCCGTTCCCCACTTTCCGTCGAGTTCTGGAGGCATTGCGTGTTGAGTGGCGGAACTCAACGCCTCGCTTTGAGCGTATCAGCGAAGAAATGAAAATATAAATAAATATTTCCTTTCTTCGAGTGGGGATCGAACCCACAACCAGACGGTTTTACAGTCTCACTTTGTGTGTGGGCTGGCTTCAAAAGATTTATTTAATTTATTGTTATATACTTATCGTAAATTATATAGAAATTTTTTATTTAACACGAAATGTAAACACATTTTTGATTGCTAATATGCATGTATTGTATTTATATGTAGATATTGAAACAGAAGCTTTCTCCAAATCGTATTAAAATGGTTTAAAAACTTATTTACTATTTAAACTATGCAAAATCTGTTCTAACAAAACCATTTCTATTGTTTTACAACAAGTGGTGTGTTCATACAACACAATGACACATTCTCGATACTAAAGAGTTAATGCGAAACTGCTGTATAGGGTAATATTTGGCACTCGTTCGTATGTTTGTTACGCGAAAAGTACTTGGTATGTAAGGTGAAGGCTTTCCATTGTTTTCTCACCGCAAATCGTTAGCCTTGACAGAGAAGCAGCCATCTTTCTAATGTAATTGATTTATATCTGACATGGTGTATGAATAAATCACAGAATGTTCTTCATGTTTGAGGCCAGTCGTGGCGCAGCGGCATAAGTGTGTGTCTGTAAACGTGACTGGTTGTAGGTTCGATCTCTACTAGAGGAAATGGAGGATATTTATTGAAAATTCATTTTTAGAAGAAATGCAGGATATTTATTTAAAATTTATATTTTTATTTTCATTTTTCATCTCTCATTTATATTTCATTTTCATCGTTCTGTGTCTAGGCAAAGGTGCGTTGAGTTCCCCCACTCATCACGCCTCTAGAATTCGGCGGAAAGTAGAGAACGGAGTGTCTTAACACTAGGTTCTCTCTGTCTATCCTGCTGCGTGCGGGATACAGCGTGAAGCCGATTTGATTTGATTTTAATGTTCTTCAAAACAATTATTCTTGTTAATATCGAACTGTAATTGTTACACATACATACAAAAATATAGTGTAATCATTCTAAGAATTTCTCATAAATCACTTACGTTAATATTTAATAGACGCATAAAATATAACATTTCACACGACCCAGTAATAACATTCAATGAATAAAACCGACCCGAATATACGTCAGGTAACTAATTCTAGCTAGTACAAGAAAAAAAATGACAGCCCGAATCCATCCTAATATATTAATGAAAAGATGAAATAAAAAATAGACTTCGTGTTTTAAAAGGCGGCGCGCTCAAGCAACTGTGCCGACATTATTTGGTTCGAGTCTTTGGAAATGGAAATAAAATCTCCATGTTCTTTTTCTCCTATTTGCCTCTGACCTCGGCGGTATTGACAATGGCTGCCAGAATGAAATATGGCGGGACGCTAACGAAAAAGAGATTAGGACCATATTATTCCTCTTCTATTGTTGGTCGATGCGGCGTTGTTCGCTGTTTGGAAAACGTCACATCTTATTTTTTCAAGTCACCTGTGCCCGTGACGACGGTTCAATGTTTTCATTATAATAATCTATCATCTCTCTCTCTCTCTCTCTATTTAATATGTCGGACGCGCGTGTAATAATATAATGTTTATTTTCGGACGCGTCGTTTCATTTGGCAATCGGTAACTGTCGTTCGTTTTAATGGTGAGAGTCGAGGTATTCTATTTGTATTTGATATATAGTAAATCAAATATGCATTACTTAACTTATTTACAAATCGATTCGTGTATTACTTAATTGTTTTTTTTTTAATTATAATATAAATTTAAAATATATATAATTTAATTAGTCAAAATTCAGTTATAATCTATAAAAAGCACAGCAATTAACATAAAAAGCATCGATCTTTTGTTTTCCCGCAAGTATCCAAGCCACTTCACTGGAACGTATGTGTTGATGCGAGGACCGTCGGCAGTAAAGCTGCAGACAATGGTCGCTGAGCGTTCTCAGAACCGGTCTTGAGGCCAGCGCTCCGCCGAATTTCGCGCCGACCACCCATACCCCGGCCGCCGTGTCCCGGCCGATACTTATCGCTTTTACGACTAGTTGCTACCCGTGCCTTTACGTATGTATGTATGTATATCTGTATACATAAGTTACGTACTGGATTATTTTTAATATTTTAGTTTTTGTAATTATTTAATAAATGCAGAGTAGCAGAGATGTATAGAATTGAGATCAATCGGCAGAGGCGTCGGAGCACAATGTTCACACATTGTAACACATGTAATCGTGACAGGTTGTGGATTCGATTCCTCCTCCGATTCTATAATAGGAAATCAAATATTTAATGTTTTCAATTCTTCGCTCTGGTGTCGATGCAAAACACGGAATTGGCTTTAACATGCATGATGCAATACTTCCAGAAATCGGCGACAGTGTTGTAACACAGGAGAGCGAAGTGTTGTAACCTACCCTGCTACTTGCGTGATACAGCGTGAAGCTGAAAAAAAAATATATAAAAATAAAACAACAACTTGTCTATATCTAAAACAATAAAACAACGTGAGAGCGGGAGGGAAGGTGTTCCGCTAGTCGGATCAACAATCCCGCCCACTTAACGCTCTAATCTAAAGGGTAGTGTTGTATCTGTCAATCCTTAATAAATCATCGAATTTAATAGGTTTTAGTGTGTTGGCTATTTTTTTTTCTTTTATCATATATTGCAATGGTAATCCTTTTTCGTGCCTCATTATTTTTTCTCAAATTATATATTAATTATATAATTTCTATAATACTCTTTCTATATGTATAATATTACATCAGAATTTATATTTCATATTATGTTATGCCCCACTCAAGATACGTAATTCTTATTTTAAACACGCTTTTATTAGGTCGAGCTGTAATAAACTATGTAATAAAATCTAAGAATCGGAATTTGAACCACTTGTCATGATTGTATCCACATGAAACTTGGCAGTTATATGTAGCTTAGATGATAATACAATATTATGGTATCAACGAACTGGGGTGATGATGGAGCCAGGATCTGAATCTGAATATTGAAACTCTTCAAAGGTCACTAGTAAACCATAGGAGTTTAGGCTCATTAATAATTTATAGCTCTGAGCACATTCTATAGCACTTGTATTATATATTATCTATATATTATTTATATTTAATCTGTAACATAAGAAAATTATAGAAAATATGTGACATCCGAACTGGTACTAAACGAACTGGTCTGTTGATATATCTTTGCCACATTTAATAACGATGACGCAACTACCGAAATAAGTATATCAGCAATGATTTTCTATAAAACGAATAATTATATAAAACGGAATCAAGTTATTTGTTTTATGGATCTATTTAAAAGCGAACTGCCAAAGGAACACGGATTGTTAAGCGATACACCGCCTGTATCATTTATCGTAATTAAAAACGAGATATTATCGTCCCGTATGATTAAAAAGAGAACGAGATCGGCCTCGAACCTTGTAATAAACATGACACTACCGACCAATGATTGTGTTTAAACGTCGATAAATCCCGAGGCAATAAGCCCAGCCCTGACCACAGTTCATTGAGTAAACCTGTGTCCGCCGCCGGCGAGCACGACCCGCGCCTGTGTGCGTGCACGCACACACATACACACTCACTCACACTCGTGTGTCTGTGTGTCTGCATTTTGTTGGTGTAAACACTCTTAAGTTTAGAAGCTCGACACCGGCGCCCCGAGCTTTTACCTTCATTTATATCTATTTACTATTTCTGAAAATTATATATTCACTTCTATATATATGCTTAATTACTTACAAATGTTAAACAATATTTTTCTTATATTAGTAATAAAAGAAAACAAACCAAATTATTTAAAGATTCGTGCTTAAATGTACTTGCACTTACTTTTATAGCAAAAAAAGTTAAGCGCATTCAAATAACGTACTTAGGTGGCCGTTGCTCGACAGCGCAAGGGAAAGTTAAAACTTTCTGAATACTGATCAATAAAAAGTGAGAGTGTGTCTATCAATATGTTTAAAAAAAAGGGTCGACATAAAATGAAATGAAGATTATGAATTAATTCTAATAGTGGAAGAGCCACTTCGTTGCGTGACTTAGTTTAAATACTGTTACATAAATAAAATAAATCAGCTTCACGTTATATCCCGCACACAGCAGGGTAGGCAGAGGGAACCTAGTGTTGAGACACTCCGTTCCCCACTTTCTGCCGAATTCTGGAGGCATTGCGTGTTGAGTGGCAGAACTCAACGCCGCGCTTTGCCTCGACGCCAGACTGAAGAAATGGAAATATAAATTTAAGTAAATATTTCATCTCCTCGAGTGGGAATCGAACCCACAACCAGTCGGTTTTACAGTCACACTTTGTGCCGCTGCGCCACGACTGGCCTCAATACTGTTACATAAATAAGTTTAACGCGTTAATGTTTCTGTCACACGACAATGGCAACCCGTTAATGTAAGGGGAAAACAAAATGTCATTACCGATTACTGTGTACAGGTAAAACACAACAAATTATCATTAAAATAACCTAAACTAAAAGATTAAATATTTGCAATATTATTCATAATAAAATTGATATTTTTTTATTTAGTTGAGGCCAGTCGTGGCGCGGGGGCACAAAGTGTGACTGTAAAATCGACTGGTTGTGGGTTTGATCCCCACTCGGAGAAATGAAATATTTATTTACATTTATATTTTCATTTCTTCGCTCTGGTGTCGAGGCAAAGTGCGGCGTTTAACTAAACGCCACTCAACACGCAATGCCTCCAGAACTCGGCGAAAAGTGGGGAACGGAGTGTCTTAAGACCAGGTTCCCTCTGCCTACCCTGCTGTGTGCGGAATACAGCGTGAAGCTGATAAATAATAAAGTAGGGAACGGAGTGTTTTAACACTAGGTCCCCTTTGCCCACTCTGCTCTGTTGGGGATACAGTGGAAACTAATTTTATTTTTTTTATACAAAAAAAACGTAATTGCTTAGTTGGACTTTTCAGTACAGTAAAAGCCTCATACCTAAGGTAAGGTAACTAACCGACCCAGTTTTGTTGTGATATCGTTGTATACAACGACGCTATTATTTTACAGTTTTCTATGCGCTGGCGCAATGTTGTCATTACACTTTGATATAATTCTACCATAAAAATAAGGACCGCCATTGTTCAAGAATGTCTCTTGTTGTAAAGTAAAAGAAGTTTCTTTTTATACCGGTTGAAGATAATAACAAACATTTAAAGTTTACTTAGCTGTGTAAATAGCGGCGGTTGATAGCAACACGCGCCAGTACTGAGAATTTTTCATTTATTTACATTATTAACATTGCTGGAAAAAAATACTTATGTATATATATTTTAAAATACATACATACATTATCTTTTTATTTTTTTATTTTTATTGGTTTTGTACAGGAAATTATCGTTAAAAAGAAGTTGTGATATATCTAGGCTATGTTGTGCTGTGTTGCGTTGTGAAATACGAATTAATATTTATTTTCTAATAATTAATCTTGAGACCAGTCGTGGCGCTAAAACATAAGCTTGTGAGTAAACGCAACAGGTTGTGGGTTCAATTCCCACTAGAGAAAATGAAATATCTATACTTATAATAAATCTGTAGAAAAGTCGTTTCTGTACATTGAAAATATTTACAAAAAAATTAGCCAGGATGTTAAAGGATAATTAACAGAAGACATTTCCAACATTTTTGGAATTTTTGTCTGTTTGTCTGTTTATCTGTTTGTCTGTTTGTCTGTTTATGTGAACACGTATCACGTAAAAAGTACACAATAAATTTAAGCAACTTTTATACATAAAAATTACAAATAAATCAAAGTAGCTTTTAGTGTTTATTTCATTGTAATCGCTTCACTCTATCAAAAGATATAAGTATTTAAGTTTTCAAGAAGTTAATATTTGGGATATTAAAAAATCGATACAAGTAACGCTATCTATTGACAAAAATAGTAGGTACTGACGAATCTTGATACTCTCTTTCATACACGTAACGCTATCACTAATTGCGATGGGATAAAAGAAAATATAGTTTGGAAAGGTTACCGCTACACTCTATCAAAAAATAATTTAAAAATCTTTAAAATTTAAAGTTTTAAAGATATTTATATTTGAAAAAAAAAGAAACATACGCAATGATATCTATTGACTACACATGATACGTTACGTTTTTAAAGTACAATTGTTCATAGTACTAACTACAAAGTAAACTAAATTGAATTGTTGGTGAAGATTACCTTCGTAACAGTCTAGCTTAATTCTTAATTATTTAACACAGTGATAAAGAATGACTTAATAA
>JAATLQ010037832.1:0-18988 GCA_013421005.1 Heliconius erato x Heliconius himera | reverse complement strand
CCGTTTATGTTATTAATATTTTTTAAGAAACGTATAAAAAAAATCACTTTTGGTAGCAACCTCCAAAAAAATGTGTCTCAAGAAAAAATGCTCTGACACTGTTTATAAAAATATCCCGCAGTATTATTTCATAACTTACAAGCGACACGTACCGACATTGCACTATTGCACCTGTATGTTGCATGTATGTATGTGCCAAGGGTATTTTAGGGTACATACCTCAAAATTCTTATAAAATAACTTTGTTGTTTGTCCGTCTGTCCATCTGTCAAGACTATTTTGTACAAGATCGGTTAAAAGTTAGATACCTCAATGTTCAAGTCTATATTCCCTTAGAGCACGAAAATCTATCTTCTAAATCATCGCAATCAAATGACGATGAAATATGAGAGTTTATGCTTTGTTTTTTGTCGCATTTTCTATCATAACTATAGGGTACTTCCCGTTGATATACAATTTCGAAATCTGTTAAGAAGTTAAAACTTACGGCACGTATAAAGGAAAATTCCAAAATTATTTTTCAAAAATTGACTACTTATTTGTATTTGTGTCACAGAAAAAACCATTAAGTACAAATTTTAATCTGTACTTAAATTGATACAAAATGACAACTTAATTAGTTATTCTTTTGGTGTATCTCCTTTCATGAAACTGGTACGAAAACTCTCGGGGCGTGAGTACGACTTGAACTTGCCCGAAAATGTTGATTATTTAAAGATTATATAAAAATGCCTACAAAACGTGCTTTCTATGTATATTCTGTATACCAATTATATATTTAACTAATAATGTTACTAATTTAAAAACTGTACAGGAGCTAATATAAGTTAATTTACAAATAATATCGTGAGTACTTATCCAAATCAATTAATTAATAATTAAGGCTGTTTGTAATATATATATTTCTTAAATGAATAATCATGTAATTCAAGCGGGCAAAGCCGCGAGCAAGCCGCTAGTATAATAATAAAAATATTTAACAGGTTACCTCTGACTATCCTGATATGCAA
This sequence comes from Heliconius erato x Heliconius himera, assembly GCA_013421005.1. NCBI lineage: Eukaryota > Metazoa > Arthropoda > Insecta > Lepidoptera > Nymphalidae > Heliconius > Heliconius erato x Heliconius himera. The sequence goes on along the minus strand of JAATLQ010037832.1, from coordinate 17,978 downwards.
TAAACTGAATGAAGGTAAAAAAATGGATATATCAAATCTTTGTAAATGTAGACATTTTTGAATATATATAAAAATAAACGTTTGCTTATTTTATAACTTCACGATTCGTGCGTATTTAAAGCCCATTTTTACCAAAGCAACACAATTTCTTGCTGTGTGTACATTTTAATTTCTTTAATAGAAACCTAGGTTTTGTATTAAAGAAATAAGATTTTTTGGCTAAACAACCAAGCTTTGACGGGACGTGCCGGCACGAGGTGTAGTGTCAACGTCCTGTCATGGTATGGTGTTTACATATTTCACCCGCGACCACGCGACAACAAAGCGAAATATCTACTTGGTATCCTGCCTGCGCCTGCGCATTACATACTAAACAGTTACCACTTTAATGTTTGCCTATTGATTTTAGTGTAATATTTAAAAAAAATACTCTTTAATATATCTTACCTTAATAATATATATGAGGCCGTCGTGGCCCAGGGGCACAAGGGTGTGACTGTAACGCGACGGTTGAGGGTTTGATCCCCACTCGAGGAAACGAAATATTTATTTAAATTTATATTTCCATTTCTTCGCTCTGGTGTCGAGGCAAAGCGCGGCGTTGAGTTCTGTCACTCAACACACAATGCCTCCAGAATTCGGCAGAAAGTGGGGAACGGAGTGCCTTAACACTAGCTTCCCTCTGCCTACCCTGCTCTGTGCGGGATACAGCGTGAAGCTGATTTTTAATTAAAAAAATGCTCTTTAATATATCTTACCTTAATAATATATGCATGTAAAAGCCATATTGACTTTAAATATTAATTTCATTATGTTAAACCTTTTTATTTCTGTAGGTATAACGTGTGGCCTCGGGTAAATGTGAATCAGACTGTTATTTGTTTTGTTTTGCGGTCAATATTACTGCAAGTACCTCTGAGCTAGCATCCACTCACTCGTGGTCGTGGACAGACAGCGATTGACGTAGATTTTCTTGCAATATATTTATATGTATGTATACTACTAGGGAAGAGTTCCTTGAATTAACTTTGACGTATTGCGCTGCGGCTTTATAACTCATGTCATTTTGCACTATTTCCATGGAAATGTCTAAAGATATTTTGTGAAGGGGAGGTCTGAGGGGTGCTGGAATTTAGCTGTAAATAGAAGTTCGTATGAACGTTAGTCTTTTAATTTTCATGGACTATTTCACTAATTACTATCTGTGTACTTATTATTTACATATTGTTATAATTTTCAAGCCTACAAATTGTTATAATTTTCATTTATGCATGTAAAGGAGGCTTGCACAATGTTTTGTTTTGAACGAGACCGTTTTCGCGTGTGTCCCGGGTCTACGCAAACGACACCGGGACGAAAAAATGACCCGTTCTCCGGAATGGCATAAAAATTTGGTTGGTCAAATTGTGATTTACCGCATTGCTTAATCTAGTACGCCCATGGCTATTAAGGCTATTATTTTTAGGAGTTAACCACAAATGTATATATAAATGTGTATAGTTTTCAGATTTTTTCCTGAACTACTACAACTACCTGTAGATGTTAGCTGCCAAACTTCATAATTGTAGGATAACCGGAAGTACTCTATTAATTTTGATTCCCTTTATAGGCATATCTTTTTTAAGTAAATGTAGATATAATTTTTTTAGATATATGGTTCTAATTTCAACTCGATGTCTCCAAGCGTTCCTGAGATAAAGACTCTGGACAGACAGACAGACACACAGATAGCAAAGTAATCTTGCAAGGGTCCTTTTTTTCTTAAAACATACGGAACCCTAAAAAACGACAGCACCAGCCGTAAAAAGACACAAAAATACAAGTAAAAAAGTAAGCAGCCGAAAAACTCAATCACAACCAATATTTTTTATTTATTTTTATAATTTAGCAATTATACTAACGAAAAAAAACCTGTTTTGGGTCCCGTTTAGAGCTGAAAAAAAAAAGGCCACGTTAGACATGCACCACTACAAGCATGTAATTTAGTTCATTACTAATATAACCTATAAAGAATTGCTTGACATATTGTTTCCAATCAACAAAACCCTTCAACATTCTGTTCAAAAATATAACCATATAAATAAAAATTTAAAAATCAAAAACACAAATATTATTTTAACATCACATAAGTATATAATAATCTCAACATCCAATAACCTAGATATTATATAAATATTTTTTGCAAGCTTTATTAGATTGTGAACGGTATTAATGTTACGGGCGGAGTGCATCTAATTGGCACATTCGCGAGTCGTGGGAAGGGCCGTCGGCTGCATGCCGTGAATGAACTAAGGAGGAAAACGCTCTCGCATACCATTTGGGTAGGAAATCTCAATTTTAATATGTTAAGACATTTTAATATTATGTTTGATGGACATTTTAGTTTATATGTTTAAATAAAAAGTAAATATGGCGGAGTATTTTTATAATTACTTAAATCAGTGTCAATCGAGTTTAATTACATCTGCCTGTAGACATCACAACTTCACATACTATACGATTATTATTTAATTGTGAAATATTTTTTTTAAGTTCTTCGTGGCGCAGGGTCCAAAGGTCGTTGTTGGTTCGATCCTCACTCGAGGAAATGATTTCATTTCGTCGCTCTGGCACCAAGACAAAAAGCCCGACGTTGAGTTCCTCTACTCAAAACGGAATGCCTCCAAAAATTCAGCTGAAAGTGGTGATTGGAATGTCTAATTGTACTACTCTATAGACATCATAACCCTACCTACTGTACGCCTATTATTTACAAATTAAAAGATATTCTAACCAACAGCTTCTGGTTCTTATATTATAATTATAATAATTTATTTAAGCAAAGCTGTATAAAAAATCGAATTATTAGATAACTTTTAAAATCTAAAATTTATATTTTTTGCGTAATCAACACTGTTAGAGTAAATATCTAAAATATAGTTTATCTTGTACATTTTAGTTGTGATTTAGGTGCGTTACAAAACTGCACGTGTCTCGGTGAAAGCGACCACACCTTATCGGCTGCTCATTCACACACAGGCTACATGTATTATGTATTTAGAAACGTTTTAAATATGTGTTTAGGTATTATATAAATATTTCTGTTTAAAATAAATTGCAGTAATAATAAAAAATTAAACACAACATACAGCTAAAAATTTTAACTTTAAGCGTTTTTTTATATTAACTTCATAAATCTATCAAAAATCACCTATGTTGTATCTTAAAACATATATTTTAAAAAACTTAATAGTATTTTTTTACAAGTGACATTTAAATTATATACATACTAGATAATGACTCGTATAATTACCAAAAAACGAACTGAACAAAATGATTCATCTAAAAACTTTAAGTTGATATTGCGAAAGATTAGCTTTCTGTGTAAAAGAGAAACTTATGCAATTACCGATATTACGTCATGGTATTACTGGAATTTAAAAACCAGGTGTTATAGATTTTTTCCTTATTCTATAAAGTATCAAGTATTCCAATCGAGAAAAAAGCACAACAAAAACTTAAGTAATAAAAAAATTCAAAGTTATCTTTATTTATAAACATTATCTCGCGTTATGAGTAATTAAGATAATGTAACAATTCATTTTTAATAATGTTTAAGTTAATGAATTAAAATAGTTCTGATTTTATTTATAGGTAATTATTTTAATAACACTTCCTTATTTCTTTTATTGACTGAAATAATGACATTTTTTTTTTATCTTTTATCTGTTTCGTATAAACTCATTTTTTCTCACATAAACAAACTAACATAAACGGCATTAGATTTTTAAGTAAATTGAATTCAATTTAAATATTTATTATCACCCATCATAAAGCATCCAATAATAAATAAATATTTATTATTATTATTATTTACACATAATAGACCTCATTCAACCATTACAGAAATGTATGAAGAATATTTAATACCACCACGTCACTCGCCCGTGGCGTATCCCGGTCATTTACGACATGCAGTACATACTATACATTCTCAATTGCCACAAACACCAGCCATGAGTCACACCATCAATTAAAATGTTACTTGGGACGTGTTTTAGCCCTCAAATGATCGACATTCTTGGACATGCAGCCACAAGCGTTTTTTCCTTGTATATCTTGGATATCATTGTTGCAACAGTTTTTCTATACATATTCTTTCCATATCTCATCATAATTATTATTAATAAGTTTAATTACAATTGTTACAGCAATTATTATTATAAATGTTTATGTTTACCGTGAGAAAATATGTTATTTATAGTTAGGATAAAGAAGGATGTAAGTTGATTTGTTTTGCATATAAAATTAGTTGCCTTTAAGGGTTTACTTAGTTGTAGTGTTTAGTCGGGGGAACGTTTAAATTCGAAATATTTAAGTTCAGGCTTTCGTGGCGTGGTGGCACAGAGTTTGTTGCGATGGTTGTAGATACGACTTTTACTCAGCGAAATTAATTGTTTACATTTTCCTAGTCTGGAAAACATAGCTGCGGCGTTAAGTTCCGCACGGCACACATTCTAAGAACAGAGTGTTATGGATTTCTACGCTTACCGTGCTATAAGCGGAATGAAATGTAACGCTTAAACAACAATAATAGTAAACCCCTATAAAATCAAACCAAACGAAAAACCAAACCCAAAAAATTTAAAAAGTGCAGTTAACACATAAAGCCTATAAATTAAGCGAAAAGTAAACGATGAAAATAACAATATGATTTCTAACTTTCCACATCTTCACTCTACCCTGCATGTTAAATGAGAACCAAAAAAAAAAATTAAAAACAGAATTTGTCACGATTAGTTCTACAAAAACAGCTTTAAAGCAGTATAAATTCAAATACGACATTATTATATCCCCATGAAATAGGTTAATAGCTTTGTTTACTATGGGACAGTTTGGATTGTCGGTTGCATTTGAAGGGTTCTCAGAAAAACGCTTTCACCGCAGGTAGCCATGCTTTATGGCTGGATAGTGCGCGACTGCAACTTCTTTATCATCGCTTTTGTGATTAAATGTATTACAGTAAAATTACACTTTAAATTTCTTAGTATGTATTGTAGTAGTTACTTTATTTGACACACAGATTGTAAAATAATTATAAAATCAGCTTCACGCTGTATCTCGCACACAGCAGGGTAGGCAGAGAGACCTAGTGTTAAGACACTCCGTTCCCCACTTTCTGCCGAATTGGCGATGCCGATCTGGAGGCATTGCGTGTTGAGTGGCAGAACTCAACGCCGCGCTTTACCTCGAAACCAGAGCGAAGAAATGAAATATAAATTTAAGTAAATATTTCATGTCCTCCAGTCACAGTCACAGGGTTTTACAGTCACACTTTGTGAAACTTCGCCACGACTGGCCTCAAATAATTATAATTTCTAAAAAGTTGTATTTTAAAAAAAAAATTCTAATTTCTATCCCAATTTTTAATAAAATAAATTTAGCATATGTTTAATAAACTTTTGGTTGGGAAAGTTAATTATTTTTTTACGAGTTAGCAAAAGGATCAAAGTAAAACGTTCAGAAAAAGTGTCGCGCGACAAATTCGCAGTTTTTGTCCCGTTAACGGGTCACCGACACGAACGCTTGTCAACTGTTTTCACTGAAAGTACGTATTTGTTGCACTAAAACTAGTTTATTGTTTTACTTTCGTATAGATTATTTAGTTTTCCTAATTTATGTTTTTTTATCCTTCTGGTTAAGAGGCAATACGCGGAATTGCTCAACACGCAATGCCTTCAGGATTCGGCGAAAACTGGGAAACGGAAGTTTTAAGTTTTAATGGGAACAGAGTGCCTCAACACTAGGTTCCCAGGCTCCCTTTGTCTACTCTGCTGTGTGCCAGATACAGCACGAAGCTGTAAAAAAAGAATTGATTTATGTTTCGATTTATATCGATTTAGTGGACATCTCTTTATACTCCATAGTTACATATTATGTTGTGTAGGCATTTATGAAGTATAATGAAATTTAAATAATTAAAAAACATAAACATAATTGATATTTCAAATGTTAATAGAATAATAAATATAAAGATATTACTTTATCGTAATATATTTATATATGTATTACGATTTACATGTAAAAAGGCATAATGAGTTATATTTTGGTAGCAACAGTTACTGACGCGATGACTGCATGACATTTTGTAACATTTTTCTTATCTTCCCTCTTCATAATTTTAAATTAAAAATATTTCAACAACCTTTTGAAAATGTTTATATATATTCTGCTTAATATATTTAATTTTGATTATTATTTTAAGAGCAGTCGTGGCGTAAGGGGCACAAGCGACTGTGAACGCGACAGTTTGTGGGTTCGATTCCTACTCGAGGAAGCTAAATTTTAATCGAATTCTGGTAACGAGGCAAAGAGCAACGTTGAGTTTCGCCACTTAACACGCAATGCCTCCGGAATTTGGCTGAAAGTGGGGAACAAAAGTGTCTTAACTCTGCTCTCTACCTGCTAGTTGCAGGATACAGCGTGAACCTATAACTATTTCTATAAATAAATTATCAAATATTTATATATATACCTATATTTTAGTTAGTATTACAATACATATATTTTTACATAGTAAATACACCTCCTATGATGTAATAATACATTTACATAGCGATCGATGACGAGCTTCGATGAGCACGCGAGCCGTCAAAATATGTGGGTCACCATTGACAGAGTTATTAAAACCTACAAGTTTAAATACGGCTCATATAAACAAATAATAATGGCGCGACAGGCATGTTATTTTACATATAAAATAAAATAAAAATAAATCAGCTTCACGCTGTATCCCGCACACAGCAGGGTAGGTAGAGGGAACCTAGTGTTAAGACACTACGTTCCCTATTTTCTGCTCAATTCTGGATGCATAGTGTGATGGATGAGTGGCGGACCTCAACGCCGTGCTTTGCGTCGACACCAGGAAAAATGAAAATATTAAATATGTAATTTTGTATCAAATGTTGGCCAGTAGTGGCGCAGAGGCACAAAGTGTGGCTGTAAATCGACTGGTTGTGGGTTCGATCCCCACTCGAGGGGATGAAAAATTTATTCAAATTTATATTTCCATTTCTTCGCTCTGTTGGCAATGTCTCTGCCGGCAGAAAGTGGAGAACGGAGTGTCTTAACACTAGGTTTTCTCTGCCTACCCTGCTGTGTGCAGGATACAGCGTAAAGCTGAATTATTTATTTGATTTTATTTAAAATGTAAGTATTTTTGAAAAAAAAAACATAAAATATATAACGTTTACTTTATAAAAAGGAATCTTGAATATAAAAATTATTGATTATAATTGATGATGGTTGTAAATTTAAATGTTTTTCAGGTGAATATTTATATTGGTTTCTTGCTTTACATAAAAACAGCTGTACATGTTTTTTTTATTTTTATAAATATATGGCAGTATTTTTTGCTGTTAAAGATTTCGCAGAAAATTAGGTACTTCTTGGTACTTCATGTACTAATATTTATCCACGAAAAAGTATACCTAAGCCTATCTTTATATTATTTACAAAATCATAAGTTAAAAAAATAAATAAATAAAAAAAAAATCATAAGTGATCTATGAATATCTAGTTCGTGATGACAGAAGAACCTTATCGTTTAACCGCTAAAAGGAAGCTCGTATTATCAGGCAATACACAGTTCTTAGTAAAAATAACATGATAAGAGTTCAGGTAAACAAAGGTTCGCTTTTTAAAAGATAAAACCTTCTTAGTACTTTACAGTATGTATGTCTTCTATTTAACTTTGTGTATTTATTGATTTTGTAATACGGTAATCGACAAGATAAATGTAAATTGTTTGAGGTTAATTACCCATTATGATTAACAAGTATAGCTGTGCTTTATGTATTATTAAAGTAATATTTTTTACGCAAGGAGTATCAATATTAGTTGATTTTAGGCTTCTTTTTCCTATTTATAAACGTGGACTAGTTTAAATGCGTTACTTAAATATATTATAGTTATGTAGGATATTTCTTTTCAGCTCCGCGCTATATCTCGAATATAATTGGGTTGGCAGAGGGAACATAGTGTCAAGACTCAACACCGCGCTTTGCGTTTGTACAGGAGCGAAAATAAAAATATTAATAAATAATAACTTATTCCCCACATTGGGAATCGCACCCACAACCGTTGCGTTTACATTCACACGATTGAGCTCCTGCGAAACGACGGCCTCAAAATTACTCACTTTAAATAATGTATAGGAAATATATTATTATTGAAAATTTACAATTTAACATGACAGCTTTTATTTACAATACAATTAAATAGAAAAGAGAAAGCTTACTATGAAGTAGCAAAGATGTTGTTCAAGTCATGTAGAAACCAGTCTTGCGAGGCTGAGAGTTGAGACAGTGTTAGTTTTCTCAGGACTAATCTTTCTACTATTTATGGAACCCCATAAAGGGTTACGGAGTTGTTAGGATCGTTACACTTATAAACTTAACCGATTTGGCAGGTTACCAGTTTTTAAACGCGATTCAAATCCGACCTCTGCAACCGTTCAAGGTCGTATAAATAACGTATTAGGTTATGTGAAGTTCACATTTGAATGTCAAAATTTTATAGGCGGTCAACACATTTTTTTTTACTTAACTATAAATATGGCGTGGTAATGGTAATACGTCATACATTTTGTTTGAACATCATTACGTTTTACGTATAAGTAAATATTGAAACATGTGCTTTATTCGTAATTGTCTCAGAAATGTTAAAGTTTTCATTTGTGTAATACATTTTATCTATATTATATTTCAATATATCTACTTATAAGGTTTGTTTTTTATCTTCACCCGTATATTGGAAGTAGCATATAAATATTTTTTTATTTATCTTATAATGTATATATAGGCTTGATTAAACACAATCGATAAAAGTTCAGAGGAAAAATTATAACACATTTCGTTCTTTGTTCTGTCAATGTATAAAAATTATGTCCTGTAAAGAATTGAATATAAAGAGTGGATATGCGTAAGTCGATGAATTACAAATCGTTTGTGGTTTACCACTTCGCAACAAAAAGTGAAGTGGTCTCTTTTATGTCAAGCAATTTATTTTCCTCACAATATTTTACTCTAAAAAAGTTAAAACATCGGTCATTGTTAAAATTTTATTTACGGAAAGATTTAATTTACATATATAATATCTTGTGTAATCTGAAATATAGTTTTATTAATCATAAAACAATGAGATCAATATTAATTTTGTGACGAAGTATTTTAAAGTTTTCATTTTTACATTCTCATATTTGTAAAACACAATATAAATAAAAACTAACAACAGTTATTCCAATCAAAGGTCAAAATCAAAACTTCTGTATCATGGCAGAATGACTTTTAGCTTTCGCCATATTGTGTAAACGGTGTACATTTTTTTGGCTGTATACTTTTCAATCGTCTTCACTTTTCTCGATGTCAATGTCATCATTATTAGCAGTTGACAGCACAATCGTGTCTATTGTAGGCGTGCGTGCAAGTCACGTGTGAGTGGAGATTCACTTTAAACCCAGTTAGTAGGTATGTAATAACGGTTATTTGTTTTTAAAGTGTTATACCGTTATCCGCTTTGTTTTATGACATTTAATATTATACAAGAGTTAGTCGTTATTTTGGGTTATTTTTATTTTTCACCAGGGCAGATTGTGAAAACATTCGATTTATTTTTAATATTATTCGTTATATATTTTTGTTATATTTATAAAAGCAATGTACATATGTATTTACATATTTTTTCCAAAGTAATTCAACCGACCAAATTTTTACCATTTTTGTACCATTTCCCAAAACGTAACATTTTTAAGTCTCTATTCTGTCTTTGAGGATATCGGCACACGGGTCCCGTTTAAAACGGGTTATTATATTACACTTACTCCTAAAGGGTTGATTTTTCAGTTATAATAAAAAATAAAAAAACTTGCATTAGGTACATAAGTATTATTATGAGCTGTATTACTTAATTCATAATGACAAAATAAGTTTATTTTTTTTTTCATCTAAAGTTTTAGTACATTAATAAATTCATTAACAAATTAACAAAAAATTTTTTTTTTAAAAAGCGTGTTAGAAATGTTACAGTATTTTTTTACTTGAGTGCCCCGGTGCAGGTTAGAAGACAACAAAACAAAGTTAAATATTAATTTATCTTTCCAATATACACCTATATACAGGGTGGAAGAGCCAGCGCTCCATTTACTGAAACAGCATATAAGGTAAAATATTCCAAACCTGTACCTAAAGAAATTAATCAAGATACCTCAACAGTTTGGACGTAGGATTTTTTTTTAATTTTACGATTTTTATCCATACTGTATTTCGTGTGACGAGTATACGTATAGATCCCAATAACGTAAACACTTACTACTACAAAAATACTACTAAAGGTTAAACAACTTTGAACTTTATCGCTAATACCTAACTCGATCGACTCGATTTCGGAATGAGGCGTGTGCGGCGGTGTTCCTTTGATAGGTTTATGTGTGCGTGCATCGTCCTTACAAATAGCGTTTTATTTTATAACGACAATTTTATTATTTATTTTGTTTGAAAAAATAACTTTTTCATTTTTGGGAATTTATTTTTTTCTGATTTATATTAGGCTTCTATAGTTAAAACTGTGGTTTCATTTAATGTGGTGCTTACACTTCCATCCTGTATATAACTTTGTACAAACTAACCATTTTTGATTCCAATATTTTGTATGTTTCACTTAGTACAGCTAGTAAATTATTTTAACATTTTTGTTCTTTGCGCACTCAATTGTTACTTGACCGGAGAAGGAGAAGCTTAGTCAGTGTTATAGACTGTATTATAGTATCATGAAGATTTGACCTCCTTCTACATATATTTATTATATTTTTTAAGTTTTTTACGTGTCCTGTTTTCATTATGGAAATTATTTCGTAAAAATCTAATCTCTAAATAAGATTAAATAAGATTTTTATTGGTTTTAATGTCTGTATATTTCAAATTGAAAAGAATGCATCCACCGAATATACTTTTTATAAGACGTCTAACAATGAAGGGTTGAATTTCTAAAACTGTTTTCTTTAAAAACCCACGTCATCTTAGCTACCTGTACTAAATGTCAGCTGGATCTGCCCAATAGGTTAAACCAAGTCAACATGTGTGTTTTATAAATTAAATTTCCAAAAATATTTATAATTTCATAATTATACAACATTTTAATCAAACTTAATTTACATTGACTAAAATGAATAAAAAATAAGATGATTTCCTTATCGATTATTGAAATAAAAAAAAAATTTGCAAGAAGTGACCGAATATTTGATGCTTAATTTATATAATATCTATGTAATATTTTCTTTGAAATTTAAATAAATAAACATCTTACGTTATTTTATATGCAAATAATTATAACGTAACATGGTTTTTTTTATCAGCTTACATTGGTATATTTTTAATTTTCCACATATTAGCAAGCAAAATTGGATATCTCAAAAGTTTACGCAATAAATGTAAAGTTTATTGCCTTCATTTATGTTAACTTCCGACTGTATCCTGCGGTAGGCAAAGGGAACCTGGGAACCTAGTGTTAAGACACTTCGCTCCCATTAAGAAACTTTTGTTCTTATTCTCCGCCGAATTTTAGAGGCATTACGTATTGAGTGGCGGAACTGAAATCCGCTCTTTGCCTCGTTACCAGAAAGAGCATAGAAACGAAAATATTAAATATTTAATTCCTCGACTGGGAATTGAATCCACAACAGTCGTATTTATAGTAGCACGCTTGTATCCATGTGCCACGACGGCCTCAAATATATACATAATTTTGTAATATATGTACCTTATTATGTAATGCCTTCAAATATACACGTTATTATGTAATTTAAGTATTTCTAGAAAATGAAATCATGTCATTCAATGATAAACAACATTTCTAAGTAACAATAAGTACAACTAACGCATTTAAAACGTGCAAACTGTAAAAACATAGTTGTTTCACAATAAACATTTTGTTTTAAAATATATTTTATTATGATGACGATAATGGTGGCACTGACGAGTTGCTGACGAATCATCGATAGCGAGGTAGATAAAATTCATAGATATTTTTTTTATTGTACTGTAAACGCCAAAAGGTTGTGGGTTCGATTCCCATTTGAGAAAATGAAATGTTTAATATTTTCATTTCTTCGCTCTGGTGTCCTGGCATAAGCATGGTGTTGAGGATCGTCACTTAAAACGCAATGCCCCAGAATTCAGCGGAAAATGGAGAACGGAGTGCCCTCTGCCTACCCTGCTTTATGAAGTAAGTATGTGTGTAAATGCTGTGTGGATACATCGAAAAAAAAGCAAAAAAAAGAAAATAAAGACCTGTCATTTGATGATAAAGAACATTTCTAAGTAACACCTACGTAAATACAGTTAACACGCTTAAAACGTGCGAACTGTCAAAACGTAGTTAAAAAAATCTTAATTTAAAATAAACCAATCAGCTTCACGCTATATCCCGCACAGAGCGAACCTAGTGTTAAAACACTCTGTTTCTCACTTTCCGCCGAAATCTAGAAGCATTGCGTGTTGAGTGGCGAAACTCAACGCTGAAAAAAAAAACGAAGAAAAGAAAATATATATTTAAATATTTTTTTCATTTCCTCGAGTGGTGATCAAACCCACAAACAGTCGATTTTGCAGTCACACTTTGTGCTTCTGCGCCACGACTGGCCTCAAATCAAAGTTATTTCACAATAATCGTTTTGTTTTAAAATATATTATATTATGATGACGATAATGGTGGCACTGACAAGTTGCTGACGAATCATCGATAGTGACGTCAGCGCGTGCTTGAGAATGTATTCCAAATATTTCCGGTTCCACTTGAAGGCTTTATGAAAGATACTTATAAATTAATATTATTATGTTTCTATTAATGTTATTCATAAATGTTATTATTTCTAGTTGCTATGTTTTTATCAACAATACAGGGATATTATACAGGGTATGTTATAATCTTTTAAGACAATATTGAATAAGTAGCAGATTTACTTCGATTTACATATTATTGCTTTATTTTTTTTGTATGAAGAAGAACAAAAAAAAATTGGGGACATTGCATGTGGAGTTGCGAAACTCAACGCCACCCTTTGTCTCGTTACTAGAGCGAGAAAATTATAACAATTTATTCCCCCTAGTGGGAAACGCCATAAGCGATGCGTTTCACAGTCAGACATTGTGGTGTTGCCACTGCGGCCTATATAAATATTAATAGCAAAAAAAATATTAATAGTAGAGTTTCCGAAGTAGATCTAAAGGCTCGTGAACCATATAATATTTTATTTAAAAAAAAAACAGCTTCACGCTGTATCCCGCACACACCAGGGTAGGCAGACGGAACCTAGTGTTAAGACACTTCGTTCCCCACTTTCTGCCGAATTCTGGAGGCATTGCGTGTTGAGCGGCAGAACTCAACGCCGCGCTTAGCCTCGACAACAGAGCGAAGAAATGGAAATATACATTGAAGTAAATATTTCATCCCTTCGAGTGGGGATCGAACCCACAACCAGTCGGTTTTACAGTCACACTTCGTGCCGCTGCGCCACGACTGGCCTCAGACTAGAGACTATTTATTATAGATACTCGTTATGTCTCAATACATAATGTTCATTTTCAGATTGCATAATTTATTTTTATTACTATCTACTGTTATTTTTGTTATTGTAGTTATTTTCATTTTGATTTAGCAAAGTTCTAAATATAGTAACCTGTTCTTTTTCAATTTAAATAATTAAACTTATGTATAATGTATTTTTTTGCCAATATTTATAATAAAAGCTTTTCTATTTTAATCTCCAATGTTGTATGCGGTATTCACTTTAAAATGTAATAATAATATGTAATTATTACTGGTGAATCTGAATGAATAAATAAATAATCAATAGGTAGTAAAATCTCATGGTAACTACATACTATTAGCTTTTTGAAGCACGCTCTAAACATTTCAAAATGCTTAAAAACATACGTTTTTTTAGCTTTACTTTGTGTCCCGAGTATAACAGGGTAGACAGAGGGAACCCTAGTTTTAAAATACTCCGTTCTCCACGTTTCTGCCAATTTTTGAGACATTGCGTGTTTATAAGCGGCGGAATTCAAATGTTTAGGTTCAATATTCGTTTATTATTTACAACAACTGTTGTAAATAATAAACGAATATTGAACCTAAACTTTATTAAGAAAATCAGCACGCCTAAATATATGCTTACCCGTAAATATTTATGGAAAATCATAAAATCTCAACGTTTTCGTAGTATGGAACACATAAAAGGTTATTCAAATATAATAATAAGTGAACCGTAAACCGTAATATAATGTTGATATAACCTAATAAAATATTATTTGTTTGGCAGCTCTCAGAAGAAGTGCAGAGGAAACAGAGCGAGTACCAGAAATGCCTCGAGTCGTACAAGCAAATGAGGGCGAAGTTCGAGGAGAACTATCTTAAATGTAAGTTTTAATATTATAAATATAAAAAGCTTGAGAATTTTTAAAGTTTATCTAACCAAAACTGATTTATTGAAATATTTTAATATAACCATTGATCATTTAAGGCAACCATCGCGCGTCTCTATATGTCAGTAACTTTCTAACTGCGCTACGCTGGCGATGATCTTTAAATCACAATGACGATATTTTTAGCTTCACTATCAGTATCTCGCATGTAGTAGGGTAGGCAGAGGGAGCCTAGTATTAAGACACTCCGCATCCTGTAGGTATTGTGTGATGAGTGGTAGACTCAAAGCCGACACTTTGCCTAGCGAGCGAAGCGAAATGAAAATATTAAATATTTCATTTCCTCGAATGAGGATCGAACCCACAATCTGTCGCGGTCACACGCCTGTACCTCTGCGCCACGACTGCCCTCTAATTTACATGTTTTCCCAATTCATTTTCCTCCATCCATTACCTACTCACATTTCATTTCTATTACGTTTCTTGTAAATAAACATAACGTTACACCTACATGACTGGCAGTCGTTAAATTTAACATTAATAGTATAGTATAGGGCGAAAACGTTTGTTTGGCACAATAGTTTACGTACAAATTAGCTCACGGCGTTCCAAAAATCGGTTATATTTCCTCTATGTATGCAAAAAAGAGTTTTATCTATCTATTTATAATATTTACTTAAATTTATATTTCCATTTCTTCGCTCTGGTATCGAGACTAAGCGCGGCGTTGAGTTCTGCCATTCGACACGCAATGCCTCCAGAATTCGGCAGAAAGTGGAGAACGTAGTGTCTTAACACTATGTTCCATCTGCCTACCCTGCTGAGTGCAGGATACAGCGTGAAGCTGATTTGATTTGACTTTTTTTTATCTATCTATCGGTAATCCGCACATAAATTGAACGTATCGAACACCAGACGTAACTGTGCACCGGCGCCGGGGTGCAGCGATTTCGCTAAATTAGACCTATTTATCAACGAATGCAAACTCGAGTAGCTCAATACGCTATTTTAAGATCTCATTATGGAGGCCGTCGCGGCGCAAGCGCAAAAGTATGACTGTAACGCGACAGTTGTTGGTTAGATTAATAATTTTGATTTCTTTGCTCTGTTACTAAGTCCCGACGTTGAGCTCCGCCACTCAACACTCAGTGCTTGGAAAAATTCGACGGTCTTAACACTAGGTTTCCTTTGCCTACTCTGCTACATGCGGGATACAGCGTGAAGCTGATTTATTTTTATATATTTTTAAGTACAGATGAAATTAGTGTGAGCCTCCATGGTGGTACTTAAAAAGCGTTCATCAAATTGAGCGCGTGCAGTGCATAGTTAATGATTTTCGATGTCGTTGCACTCGCGTTCGGATTCCGTTCGTACGCAGATCTACCGTTTAAATTAAATAAGTATGGCGTACTACAGGGAAACATATAATCCCAACATATCTGTCGCTCGTGTCAAGTTAGCGAGGCGTGAAATACAAGGAAACGTTTATTTTATTACATTATTTGGGTTTAAATAACGAATTTGAGGCCAGTCGTGGCGCAGGCGCACATATTTTGAATGTAAACGCGATAGATTGTAGGTTCGATTTCACCTCACCATATGAAATAATTAATATTTTCATTTTCTTCTCTCTGGTAAATATGCAAAGCTCCAGAATTCGACGGACAATGGGGAACGGAGTGTCTCACTAGGTTCCCTCTGCCTACCCAATTGTGTACGGGTTACAGCGCTAAACAGACATTGAAGAAAGTTGTTTATCAACATTTCAAATGAAATGTAATGCTTTTAAAAAATCTATAGTTAATATCGTAGATAATGCTGTGGTTATTACAATTTCTCTTCTTTTTGTCGTTTCTAGGCCCCACAAGTCGAGGCGGTCGTAAATTGGACGAGACCAGGGATAAATATGGCAAGGCATGCCGTAGATTGCACAGGGCACATAACGAATACGTACTGCTGCTGGCGGAGGCGACAGAGTGCGAGAGAGCTCTCCGCACCGCCGCGCTGCCCGCTTTGCTGGACCAGCAGAGACGGCAGGGCGAGGCGACGGCTTCCTCGTGGTAAGATCTACTTTTTTGAGGTTTAAGTGTCACGTGGCGTTGAGTTCCGCCAGTTAACACGCATTGACATGGGCAGAGAGCAGGATACGGAGTGTCTTAACATTTTTCATGTAAGGCTATGCGGGAAAGAGCGTGGAAGCTGCGTATATAGATACCAATATGTTAAGGAATTTGTTTGGTATTGATTTTTCTTGTGTTATTGAGATATGATAAAAATTGTGGAACTTATAAAATTACAGTGCAAAAGTTTGCTTTTAGTTAGTTTATTATAAATATCATCCTTTTATTGCAAGTATTTTAAAAATCACAACAAAGTGAATTTCTCGGTATGGGAAGTTAGGTAATGTGTTTAAAGCAAAGCTTTTGAAAAGCGGAAATGTTGTATGTGTTTGTATCCGGGAATCCATACTTCCGGTTATTAATGTACCTTTTGCCATAATTTATGTACACGCTTCACTTACTGAGATAGAGTTCTAAGGGAATTATGGTTTGTTTTAATTTTATATTATGCTTTTTTCTTTTACAATAATACGTATCTATGACTATGGATTTTAATTTATTTAAAAAAAAAAAAACAAATATTAGCATATATTTGTATAAAACTCACATATATTTTTAAAATCAATATACAACCTTTTATTTTTTTATACTTTTTATCGAGATATGGATTTGTTATATAATCGTATTGAAAAAACATTAATTGTTTAAAATGTTTGTCTGCTTGCCTTGCATGCCTTTGTTCACGCTAACCTCAGAAACTAACTAAGCTAATCACTGTAAGCTTTCCTTGACTTTTTATTGAATTGGCGAAAACTACGTTTTTTAAAATGGATATTGTTTTAAGAATGATATTATTATTACAAAACGAAAGTATCGCAGATTAGTAAATTAATAATTATGTAAATTATGAAGTCTAAGCGGGCAAAGCCTTGAGCGAGTCGTTAGTACTTAATGAAAGGTACTAATTTTGCAATCAACAAAACAATTGTTTTCTAAATGGCCGGTTATTTACATATAAGTTATAATATGTAACTAATTAGTTAACGGACTGTCTTAACACTAGGTTCCCTCTTTCTAGCCTGCTATGTGCGGGATACAACGTGAAGCTGATTTATTTTTATTTTTTACTTAAGGCCAGTCGTGGCGCAGCGGCACGAAGTGTGAATGTAAAATCAACTGGTTGTGGGTTCGATCGAGGAGATGAAATATTTACTTAAATTTATATTTCCATTTCTTCGCTTTGGTGTCGAGGCTAAGCGCGGCGTTGAGTTCTGCCATTCAACACGCAATGCCTCTAGAATTCGGCAGAAAGTGGGGAACGGAGTGTCTCAACACTAGGTTCCCTCTGCCTACCCTGCTGTGTGCGGGATACAGCGTGAAGCAGATTTATTTGATTTGATTTTTTTTATTTAAAGAGTTTCATTTCTTAAGAGGCATAACAAGTAGGTGATATCGCTCTCCT
>JAATLQ010037831.1:8350-65821 GCA_013421005.1 Heliconius erato x Heliconius himera | reverse complement strand
TTGAAATTCAGATTCTTAAAAATATTTCATTGAACACGTATTTCATGGTTTTTAAGAATTCACCTCCTAAGGGTTCAAATAAGGGGTTGAAAGTTTATATGGAAAAATCTTTAAATCGCCGCCGATTTTTATAAAAATTTAAATGCAGACTGTTAAAAATATTTTATTGAACACGTGTTTCGTGGTTTTTTTTGGATTCCCTCCTAATAAGCGGGCGAAGCCGCGCGCGCCCTCTAGTATAGGATAAAGTACTGAAAAAAAAATGCTTACGAACACTGAATTGTTATTTTACATATTCATATAAAATTTTCATTTTCTGTGATGAATTGGAGTTCATGTTATTTTTTGCGACATTCCGTACATGGAAAGCTCATTGTTGCCATTAATAGAATATGAATAACGTGATTCATATGCACAAAAATGTTGCCACAAATGCAGCGAAGATATGTCCACGGTAATTTTAAAAATAACCTCTTTTGATATAAATAACTTATGTATTTATTATAATGCAAAGAACTAAAATAGTATTATACAAACACATTATATAAATTGACAATAACTTTCTTTGTTTTCTTTTTTTTAGCTTCATCCTGTATCTCACACATAGCAGGATAAGCAAAAGGAATCTGAGAACCTAGACTTGAGACACTACGTTCCCATTAAGATACTTTCATTACCCTTATTATATTATATTAATTCTTTAGGTTGCATGTTGAGTAGCGGAACTCAATACGTAATTCATAATTTTACAATTTTTTTTTCCACCAGTTAATCTTAAAAAACTAAATTATTATTACCAAAAAACTATTCTACTATAATAAATTTCCACATAACAGAAAATTGAGACGGCACAACACAAATGATGTCTGCGGAGCAAATCTCAGCTTTCGGCACTAACAATACATTGTTAAGAAAATATAGAAATCCACATCCACATCCACATCCACATCCATACATGGATATGGTGTTAACAACAACGGAATGGCAACAATTTAACCGAAATTCATCAACACGGTTCTACGATTCAGGGAGCTACGAACAATGGATCAATATTCTAGCGTAACGAACCGTAAGCGTGCAAATTGTAATATCCTCTTGAGCACAGATGGTGACGGTTTCAAGTCAACTGATTAACGTCCTATTTCGGTTTTGGATACGCAATACGCACTTACACTTAGTTAAGTACTTGTTGACTTTCATTTTCATTCGGTTGGTGAATTTTAGCTGTATTATTATCTATTTATGAAGGAGGCCAGTCGTGGCGCAGCGGCACGAAGTGTGACTGTAAAACCGACTGGTTGTGGCTTCGATCCCCACTCGAGGAGATGAAATATTTACTTAAATTTATATTTTCATTTCTTCGCTCTGGTGGCGAGGTTAAGCGCGGCGTTGAGTTCTGCCACTCAACACTAGCAATGCCTCTAGAATTCGGCTTAACACTAGGTTCCCTCTGCCTACCCTGCTGTGTGCGGGATACAGCGTGAAGCTGATTTATTTATTTTATTTTATTATTATCTAGTGAAAATTGAAATCAAATTCAAAATATTCTTTATTCGAATAGACTATTGTAAGGACTTCTGGCGTCGAAACATACAAAAAAGAATTACCATTGCTTTGGAAGGCGGTTCTGCTGTGAAGAGAACAAGAAACTCAAAGTAAATGAAAATATTACATATTTGATTTATTCGTGTATGAATCGAACCTATAACCTGTCTCGCTTACAGTTGCAAGTTTGTGCCCCTACGCCACAATTGGCCTCCGCCAATAAAGAAAATATTTATTCCTATTAAATATTTTCGAAATTTAATTTTTATTTTCGAAAAATCTACAATCAAAATGCCATTCACCTTTACTCTGTAGTGTTTCGAATTCACTCCAAGTTCGTTTTAAATTAAAACAAAAAATACTTTTTAAGTACCAGAGATGTAAATTACCGAAATCTTCGTTGGATTTGAGCCAAGTCAGTATGAAGGGCTATTGCATAATGCAAGAGCTCCTCAAACGTTCTTTTGGTAGTTTACTATTTCGTGCTGTGAACCGTATTCAGCATTACGATTTGTAATAAATAGAATTTGATATTCTGTATACAGAAATTTCTACAAATTTTACAGAAATTATTGGCTATCCGGCGTCTTTATAACTTTCGTCTTGGAGTTTTGGAATGCTTTATTTTTGTTACCTTTAATATTATATTTTACTCAGTGCCTTTTTAAAACAATACAGAAAAGTAATATATTATTATTTAAATTAACACAAAATTAAAATTTCCAATATCTTTTTCTAAATTCAGAATAAAAATTATTAATTGAAATTACAGACTTTGATAAAACTCCGTATAAAGGATAAGACGATTAAGTCTTAAGAATAGATCAGAATCAAAATGAAACAATACACACAAAAAATATTTTAATACAAAAGAATTATTAAAGAAAGTTAATGGAACGTAGATAACACAATTACGTCCAAAATGTAAAGTAATGGACGAAAAGTGGAATTTCTTAGGCCCTTTAGATTAATACTTTTAGGCGCGTTATGAATTTTCTTACAAAATGAATACAGATTATGAACTGTACAAATGTACGTCTCGATCTTATATTAAAAAGCGAAATTACATTTCCTCGTTCTTTGTTCTGCTTTTGGGTTTTCTATAGAATTTTCAATATTGTTACTGTTGACTGTTCTAGTGTATATTGTTCGAAAAGTATTTACTTTGTCTTGACCTCATATTATAGATCTCATTTCTAACCGTTTTATTATATTGGGATATTTACATTTTAGCTATGTCCCGTAGATAGCCGAGTGGGTATAGAGAACCTGGGTTAAGACTTTCCGTTTCCCATTAAGACACCTTCGATTCCCACTTTTCGTCGAAATATTAGTACATTGCGTGGCGAAACTCGACGCCACGCTTTGCCTCGTCACTAAAGTGAGGAAATGAACTTGTAAAATTTTTAATTTACCATCGTGGGGAATCGAACCCACAACTGCTGCATTTACAAGCTTGTGCCCATGCGCCACGACGACTTCTGTAAAAAATATGATTTATCTATAGTAACAGTTGACCTTAAGACGTCCACACTAAGAATATGTTAAGTTATCTGAAGTCTTACAGCTGACATAATTGTAAATTATTACAAAATAGGTATATTTCAAGGCACAATTGTACATAATTAACGATATGCTTCGTCCTCCATAACGGCCAACGGTCACGGATCTGGCATAAACATTTTGGTCTTCAACCATTATAATAATTCAGTAAGAATTATGGTTACATTGTCCTATTTATATCTTTATGCTTTTTCCCGCACAGCAGGGTAGGCGGAGAGAAACTAGTGTTAACACTACACTCCACCAATTTTTGACATTGTGTTTTAAATGGCGGCTCAACCCTGCAATTTCTTCTTTCTATGATATATCAATATATAGAGTACTTTCTATGAAATATCTATAAATATTCTCTTACAGGATTTCTTGCTTTGTTTATATTTTCACTCCGTGCCAAATTTCATGGCTGTAGTTGGACGGCAAGTACCCTACAGGTTTTGATTACGCGTCCAATTTACATATTTGCATACAAAGTGCAGCAAAATCGATGCATAAATGCTCGTATCTTTTGATTGCGTTAGCTTAGAAGCATGTTTTTTTTGTACTTCAAAAGACCATAGGACTTAATATTTGATATTAAATTCAACGTGATCCGTTTAAGTGATCTGGAAATAAATGGTCTATGCAAATGGACAACAAAGTAATTCTATAAGGGTTCCGTTTTTCCCCAAAACTTCAAAGTTTAGTAATAATCAGGTTCACGCTGTATCCCGCACACCGCAAAGTAGGCAGAAGGAAGTGTGTGTTAAGACACTCCGTTCCCTACTTTCCGCCGAGTTCTGGAGGCATTAAGTGTTGAGTGGCGAAACTCAACGCCGCGCTACGCCTCGAAACACAAACAGAGCAAAGAAATAAAAATATAAATGTAAATAAATAGTTTATTTCCTCGAGTGAGTATCGAATCCACAACTAGTCGATTTTTCAGTCACACTTTGTGCCCCTGCGCCACGACTGGCCCCTAAAAGTTTAGTAGTTTCTGAAAAAAGGAATAGCTTACTAGTCAAACCTATGTATGGCATATAACTGACATGCAAAAAAATCTATGTAGATCTAGGTAAGCATAGCGTGAAAAATGAATAAGCGCATGAAGTTTTGTATCCAGAGAAAATCCCGATACTGAAAAACGTTTCCATTAACATTGTATAGGATCGAAGCCTAAAAAATTGGAATGTTTTCAAACATTCGTACGCCGCAAAGTTATTGGTGTTCTACGATACAAAGTATAGGATTTTTTAATATCGTTCCTTTGAACCTGGAAAGAACAATATTAATCGATTTTTTTTTACATTTCGACATTATATGTTGTTAATAAATCTCTTTGATCATTATATTAAAGAGATGATACGTGTGCTGTCATTCAGAATTTATACTTATTTTTAAGTTTACTCCAGAATTCTGGAAAAAATGGGGAACGGAAGTGTCTTAATAGGTACGAAGTGTCTTAGCACTAGATTTCCACATTCAGTTACCAGATATGAAGCTAAAAAAATAAAATATTAAAAACCAAACTATCATATAGTGGAACGAGTAACATATCGAGGTTATATTATATACATTAAAACTATAAACATACATAAATACCACTATATTCATATTTTTTAAATACTTTATTAAGATTATTTATGTGTCTTACGCATATATCAAGCATAAATGAATGTCTAAATAATAAAAGCATAGAGATAAAATAAGATATGAAAAATTTCATTCAAATGCAGAGCAGCTTTATTTAAAAGCAAAATTAATCTTTATCTTCTTTTATGTATTATATTAAAAATCGCAAAAAAATCTATCTTTATATCAAAACACTGCCTGTTTTGGAAAAGTAGATACCATTATGTAAGAGACATTTCTGCTCAACAATTCCACAAAAAGTAAGTACTTCTCAATAATCCATATTTTTAATACTATTCAATTAACTTTTAAAATTACAAAATATATATTTAAAAAATCCAATACTAAGCTAAAACACGACGATACTAATAAAAAATATATATATTATGTAAAAAACCAAACTTTAATTACAAATGCTAATTAATTATCCCCAACAAAACAAAGGTTTTATCGACGTTGTTTAAATAATGCTTTGGCAAAGGTCATAATTTCGTTCTACCCTCGACTTGTGATTCATTAATGTTGTTATGATACCCGATAATGGTCTGTAACGGTCCGGTAAGAAAATGTATCGCGGTGATTTATTAGTGTTTATATTATTCGAAAGAATTGTTTTGAATGGATTTCTTTGTGATATAAATTCTCTTGAAATTAGCTTTACGCTGTATCTAGGGTAGGCAGAGGGAACCTAGTGTTAAGACACTCCGTTCTCCACTTTCTGCCATATTCTAGAGGCATTGCGTGTTAAGTGGCGGAAATCAACGCCGCGCTTTCCCCTCGACACCAGAGCGAAGAAATGAAAATATAAATGTAAATAAATATTTCATCTCCCCGAGTGGGGATTGAACCCACAACCAGTCGGTATTACAGTCACACTTTGTACCGCTACGCCACGACTGGCCTCATATTCTCTTATTGTATAATATTATTTCTTTTTTACCGTAGTTTAGTAAATTGATTAGTGCTCAACTGGCACGGTAGGAACACCATAATCAAAGAGTTGAGCTGTGAATAAATTATGAAATTTTATTCTTTAAATGTTAATATGTATCTTATAGCTCCATAAAGTTTGCATGGTGAGTGGCAGAACTCAATGCCGCACTATATTTTGTTATTAGAACAACAAAATAATTAATTCTCCCGCACGAGAATCGTACCTACAGCCGTTGCATTTTTGCTTCAACGCCACTGCGACACGACGGCCTCAATATAAATAAAAATAAAATAAATCAGCTTCACTCTGTATCCCGCACACAGCAGGGTAGGCAGAGGGAACCTAGTGTTAAGACACTCCGTTCCCCACTTTCCGCCGAGTACTGGAGGCATAGCGTGCTGAGTGGCGGAACTCAACGCCGCTCTTTTGCTTCGACACCAGAGCGAAGTAATGAAAATAAAGATTTAATTTCCTCGAGTGGGGATCGAACCCACAACCCTGCGCCATGACTGGCGTCAATATGATCTATTAAATACAATCTTCACACTGTACACTGAATCAGAGAAACGATCACCCAGCAATATTTTGCGGCACGTTGCCCAAACACCACATCGAGAGATGAAATACGGATTTTCGAACTTCTGACATAGACAATGTATGGACAGAAGGCTACAATTTACGTCCTCGCCATGTCACATTCGAAATCTACATTTGAGTTTAAATTGAATTTATTATAAGATTTTAAAATATACTTTTTTTACGAAATTTGTTCTATAGCTTGAGATAAATCATTTTCTTTGCTCGTACGCGAAACTTTACGTCGCAATAAAATAACAGGCATCTTATAATTTAATATCAGTTTCTATGAATTGTATTTAAAATTGAGTTTCTTTTGTTAGCTTCACACTGTAATCCACATACAGCAAGATAGGCAGAGAATACTTAATGTTAAGATTTCGCGTTAAATGGCGGAACTTAACGCCGCGCTTTACCTAAACACCAGAGCAAAGAAATTAAAATATTAAATATTACATTTCCCCGAGTAGGAATCCAACCCACAACCTATCGCGCTTACAATCTCATGTTTGTATCTCTGCGCCACGATTGGCCTCAGATAATAGATATATTCATAATATGTTTGCTAATTATCGTTATTTTTGTTTCAGATGCCTTCAAGTAACAAACAACGATTTAGTACAATAACAAAATCAAATACCAGCTATGACATATAATTTTCACCACATTAAATATACGTGTCGTTCTCATTAATTTATATTCTGCCTATAATCTGTGCTATTTATAATCTATGACAGACTTTCTATAAATAAATATTTTTTATCTGTTCTCCACAATTTAAATGTTTAGTTAATTATCTGTGGCCAACTTTTTAATGGGCAGCTGAATGTAATGGCGCGAGTGCGAACATTTTTGTGATAGTGACATGTTGTGACATAGTGATGTGATGTGATGGTTGAG
Source organism: Heliconius erato x Heliconius himera (assembly GCA_013421005.1). Taxonomy (NCBI): domain Eukaryota; kingdom Metazoa; phylum Arthropoda; class Insecta; order Lepidoptera; family Nymphalidae; genus Heliconius; species Heliconius erato x Heliconius himera. The sequence continues at coordinate 58,695 of JAATLQ010037831.1, read as the reverse complement.
TGATAGTGATCATCATGCCGCCGGCGTTGTGCCGGTTCATCGCATCCGCTGCGATTCTTGGTGTTGCTGTTGCAAATACTGCGAAAAATGGTAAGCGACGTTAAATATTTTAGGTTTTAGTTTATAGTATTTTTTTTTATTTAAATATCGATATGTATATATGTAAGTAACCTTTTTGGAAGTGTTATACAAATTTGTATATGAAGAGTTATAAGTTTCAGATAAACTATTGTGTGCATGAACTTTGAAAGATAAGATAAATATTAATTGGTTATTTATTATATTGTATTAGATGAACATTAAAATATTTACAAAAGTTCCAGAATTTAATAGTAGACTGAGATCTCGGGGCCCCCAAACCTACGTCATCTTAGCAAAGCTGTTTTTTTTAGGATTAATATACTAGGTATGCGTACTTACTAACTTGAAAGTGGGGTCCTCCCAGAGGTAGCGCCAACTAAACGTACACGCACATCTACGTTGAAGTAGAAACGCTCGTATTTAAATGTTTTTAAGAATAATGTTAAAAATGTATATTTATTATTATTGCCAGACCCTTTACGTGGGCCTTGACTTCCTTCAGACGTCCTAAAGGCTTTTTAATAATTGGGGCAAAGTACGTTATACAAGCAAGCCTTAATTTTACATATATTATTTACGGGATTATTTAAAGACCGCTTATAAGCACCCAGACCAAACCGATATTTCTAATCATCTTCCCAGACAGATATGTATCTTTAGTTGGCCCTTCCTCGGAAAGTTCTCCACTTTCAAGTTAGTAAATACGTATACTGTGTTAACTATATATTAGACTAATAATCCTTTAAATTTTAGCTTCGCTATAACGTAGATCACGTGAGTTTTTTATGGCTCATTCATTCTTTTTATAAATTTCTCCTTAGATTTTTTCAAATTCAGGTCACGGTTTTGAAGATTCAGGATTGAATCTTTACTACTGAATAAAACTATTGTTGTTATAATTTCTCAATAAAAGTTGCTTAGAAGCGTGTAAGATATATTTAAGTTCTCTATTTATATGATGGCGTTGTCTAACTTATATTTTAAAAGATTATACGGATATATCTTTTACGTCTAAACCAAAACAAGAAGCACTGCTATTGATCACTAGTACACGTCGCGTACTATAAGAGATATAAAATATGTGAATGTATTTTTTAGTACAGTAGACTAGAATATTTGATATTAATATAATTCAGCTTGATACTTCCAACTGATCTGATAAAATGAAAAAAAAATCACTACCTCAAATAAAAATCAAACACACCTGCAACCTCCATGACAGCCTCGATGATTTTATTTTATTTATTTATTTATTTTTATTTATTTAGGTCACTAATAGGACATACATTTTTACATTAAAAAACACTGACATTCACAATTTTATACTAAATGATGTCCTAATTAAAAGCAACACTGCATTTTAAGAGGACAACATCATTAAGAATTTAATACACATAGGTAAAAAGGAAAAAAATACACATACATATATATATACACACATATACATTTGAAACATCTCAGTAACAATATTACAAACCAAAGTAAAAATACACATGAAATAACCTTATTACTTATGAGATAGTTTAAGATATATATATATATATTATATTAGTTGTACACAACAAATTAGTGTATAGTTTTTATTTATGATAATAAAAACTATACACTTATTTGTTGCCTACAACATTTCACCATTTTTATTCAGTCAATATAGTACAATTTACAATGCAAATGGCCGCACTATCAACGAAAAGGATGGAATCGCGTCGCTTGGGAGGGCGGACATGCAAAACAGCGTTTCGAGCGCTCATCAGCGACACCGTACCCCAGGGACAGCTTGCTACGAGATTGGTAGATAGATTTAAATTTAGCTGCAAGAGAATCTGATAGGGAATGTGAACAGATCTCTTCGCTCCCCACGGTTTTGTTTTGTACTGTTTTGTTATGTTTATTAATATAGATATGTATGTATGAGATTCGGATGTAGATATCGTTCGTGACGCAGGGGTACAATGGTGTGACTGTAACAAGACGATTGTGAGTGAAATGATCCTCTCATGAGGAAGTGAATTATTTTTAAACATTTTTAAAGTGTTATTCCACACTTAGGAAAGAAAAATACTTATTTAGAATTTAGAAGTGACTTATTATTTATTAATAATTTGGAGAGTGACAAGGCACAGCGCGGCGTTGAATTCGGTCACTAACACGCAATGCATACAGAATTCGTCGGAAAGTAGACAACAGAGTGTCTTAACACTAGGTTCGCCTTGCCCCAGGTTGCCTACTCTGTTGTGTGCGGGAAAATAATATTTTTTTTGTCTGTATATACTTGTTTATATTAGTAGTAGTAGATTTAAATGCAGTTTTCACTATTGTACTTTAGCAAACTTTCCTTAACATTTTGTGCTTGTTACACATTATTAAAAAATATTTTGTACAAAATCGCTATAAAATAAATGTTTTATTATAATATCAAAATTTCATTTACAATAGAATAGTATAGATATGTATTATTAGTCGAAAAGAAATATATAAAACTAATGAGAACAGTATACCATAATATTAGGGCAAGAATAAAATTGGAAATGGAAGGACAAGACAAAGATAGAGCGAGGCGTACACCAAGAAGACCCTCTTTCACCAAAACTATTCATGCCAGTCCTAGAAGAAATATTTCGAAAACTAAATTGGGATAAATACGGTTTTAGCATAAACGCCGAAAAACTAATTCACCTCAGATTTTCCGATGACATATGTAATTCTATTTGCCACTTAAAAAAATGTCTCCTAAACGTTCTCAAGGACTTAAATAACGAAATCAAAAAGTTGGCTTAAAACTGAACTCACAAAAAACAAAGGCTATGAATAACGTCGCAAAAGGGCCCATTAGCATCAATAATTAGATCGTCGAGTACGTCAACGAATATAATTACCTAGGTTAGTTAATGTTTTTTGAGGACCCAATGTCAAAAGAGATAGATATAACGATTGGAAACGATACTATGGACTAAAATAAACATATACAAAATAATGCGTAATCCGTAGCGTTTTGCGCTCCGTTCCCTTTGACTACCCCGCTAGGGATAAAGCGTGAAGCTAAGTTAAGTTAAGTTAAGTTACAAAATAAAGTAAAGGTATACTACCGATCCAAACATAAGGCTGTCAAACTTGGTCTCCTACGAGTATGCTAAATATCAAAAAATAACAAAAACCACAAGACCATAAGAAGTATTACAAAAATAAGTGACGTAACTACTACTATTAAAAGGCTTAAGTGAAAACGGACTGGGAATATTATAAAAGGTACCAAACAGTGGAATAAAGTCATCATATTTTGGTATCCAAGATATAAAAAGAGGAAAAGGAGAAGACAATACAAGCGTTGGGAAGATGAAATAGAAACTGTAGCAGAACATCTGTGTACAAAAATAACAAATAATCGATTAGAATGGAAGAATTTGGAGGAGGCCTTTGCCAAAGCTGGGCATACAGAGGATGTTGTCGACGTCATTTTAGGATACAAATTATTTAAAAAAGAAGTGTGATCTCTCTGAAATAAAAGCTTTTATTATTATTATTAATATAGATATTTTTTGTTAAAATAATTCTGTTATTAGAACACAAAAATAATTCAGATTAGTAAACAAATAATTTTGTTGTTCAAGCGGGCGAAGCCGCGAGCGAGTCGCTAGTCTAAACAATAATCATTTCTCCTAGTAGGAATCTGTCCCACTGCGCCACTACAGCTTCAACCTAGAATGGTTCAATCAACATAGTTCACTTCACATTAATCTACTCTTTATTTATTGATAACAATGCAATGCCAGTAAATGCACAAGAGTTTAACAATCCTTTAGTCATTATCGATATTAGAATACCGCATTGCGGAGTCTTAGCACTTAACAGTTACATGGTTTGTACGATTAACACTTTTATTTTTACAACAAGAGATAAAAGTTGTAGTTAGTTAGTTAGTTTTTGTCTTGCTGAAAATAATAGAAAAGAATTCGTTATTATTAAAACACGAATCGATTGTCGTATCAATAATCAAAATTGATGAATCCGTTTGGTCTCTAAAATAACGTAGGAGCAATCATACAAACATACATAAACGGACTGATAAACACATTGCCCTCCTTTGCTTTGCGCAGTCGGTTAAAAATAACAAAAGCTTACAAAAAATTGAAATATTTTCTTTATTTATATTCACATTATTTTTAAGCATTTCGCATATTTGCATCAAATATACGATGAAAGCTACGGTCAGTAAGAGCGGAGCACATACATAATACTCAACTGGGGAATTTTGCTTAATGTTTTAATTAATTCATTCGCTACGTAAATTCTAGGATAATTTTCACCAGTTAGGGAGTGTTTATTCAAAGCACTTTTATAGTTGCTTACAATGTGTTCTTATATCATACGTTTTTTAGTATATTTAATATAAATAATAATTAAAACTAGTTTTTTTGTACTATATAAGCTTTAATGATAGTAATGAAATGGCATTACTATAGACAGATAAACACATAGATAGACAGTATGAGGAAAATACAAGAAATCCATTTTTTTTGCCAAAGATAGTTAAAACAGTCCTAATTATCTTCATGTATATATATTTTACTCAAAATAAATATCTATTATTAAAAAATGAAATTATTCGTTTCATATATTTTACAAGGATAAAAAAATGATACAGTAAACAGTCCCGGAGGGCTTTTATCTCACAAATTATATAGCAAAAGTAAGAGACAAGATGAAATAAAAACAACAATTGAACAGAATTGGTATTAGGGATAGAACACCAAAAATGTTGAATAATAGGGGAATTTGCAGAATTGCCAGGAAAACGGCTACTTATGAGCTTATGTAAGTATTTTCTTAGGATATAATTAATTTAATCATATCACGAGCCATCGTGGCGTAGGTGCAGAAGCGACTGTAAACGCGAGGGTTGTGGATTCGATTCCTATTCTTTGGAATGAAATATTTAATATATACATATCCTGGCTCTGGTAACGAGGTAAAACCCGGAATTGAGTTTCGCCACTCAACACGCAATGTCTCAAGAATTCAATGGAAAGTCGAAAACAGAAGTAGCTTAATGAGAACAGAGTGTCTTAATATTCGGTTTTTTCTGCCTGCTATTTGCGGGATACAACGTGAAACTAAAAAAAATCTCATTTGTGATTAAATCATGATGGAAATTGAACTTTCACCATTATGTTTATTATGATATTGAATATTGAGTTCTGCCTCTCAACCTGGAATATCTCGAAGTCAAATTGAAAGTGGAGAATGGAGTTTCTGAACACTAGTTCGTTTCTGTCTGCCTTTCTATATCCGAGATAAAGCGTAAAACTGTGTTACTTAGATTTTAACGTTAATTTTGGAATAATCGTGGCGTATGCTTAACTCAATGGTTATGGTTTTGAATTCTTTTCAGAGAAAACATAGAGTGTTATGTCACTAAATACTTCAAAATATGGAACAAGGATAAAAGTGAATTTTTAACACTGTCACTTTTACTTACATACAAAACAATGTAACATTATTTCTTTGAAACTATTCAGCACTTTTCTTTTGACGCCAAAAGTAGCGGTGATTGTTGAACGTGAAATATATTTTGTTTCAGTATTGTAAGTAATGGGTGGTAGAGGATTCTAAATTGCTTACATCTATCCTTAGAGGGAACTCTAGTTAAGTCTTTACAAATTGTTGCTTATTTGTTGAAATATTGTTATTATATATTTTGTTTTTCGCCTCAGTAGTTGGAAAATATGAAAAGTCTCTTTACTTATTTTGTTTAATTTTTTTTTTCGAAAGCTTATCAGAAATAGAAAATTTCTGCATGACACAATGAAACAGTGTGATGTCTGAATTTATACGCTTTGGTTGTAAGTCCCTTATCGGGGAAATATTTTATTAACTTTCACACTCTAAGTGTTAAGACACTCAATTCAAGTTAAGAAGAGTCTACTTCCGTTCCTATTAAGACACTTCCAACATACCAAGATGAGATAAAAAATAAAGAAGCATGAAGAATACCAATTTACTAATTGTATATACCATTGAGGCCGGTCGTGGCGCAGCGGCACGAGGTGTGACTGCAAAACCGACTGGTTGTGGGTTCGATCCCCACTCGAGGAGATGAAATATTTACTTAAATTTATATTTCCATTTCTTCGCTCTGGTGTCGAGGTTAAGCGCGGCGTTGAGTTCTGCCACTCAACACGCAATGCCTCCAGAATTCGTCAGAAAGTGCCTCTGGCTACCCTGCTGTCTGCGGGATACAGCGTGAAGCTAATTTAATTTTTTTTTTTTTGTATATACCATCATAGCATCTTGGACTAAAGATGGTTACAGGGCCAACACAGACAATGAGAAATATATATAACATATTTTTCCAGTTTTATACAGATAAAAGTCGACGTTAAGTTTTGTAATTTATCAAGGAAGTGGAGAATGGAGTAATCTATCTTCGGGCTCCCTTTTGCACCTCGCAGAGTGCACATCTGAGTTAAGTTAAAAAAAATGATATCGCTAGGGGAGAGAGCAGTACAATTTATGATATGAATAGATTAACTTGGCGATAAAAAAAAAATTATCAAGATCGATAATTGATCGTGTGATGCAACGGTTATGAGTACGATATCCAGTTGGGGAATAATTCTGAATGAATGAAGAAATAAAAATGACTATGTATGAATTTATTTTTGTTTCAAGACAATGCGTGGTGTTGAAAAATACCTATAATGAAAATTACGGGGAAAATAGGGATAAGTGTCTTAATTTTGGATTCCCTCCTCCTACTATATGCGAGATCCAGAGTAAACTTAAAAATATAGTAAGCAAAAAAGTAGTAGTAGTCTAGTAGAGACTTTGGGTAGGTTACATTGATATATTATTAGAAACCGGCTCTGAATATTATTATATAGTATTATTCTTTCATTGTGACAAAATAAATTAAGCACTATCAATAATAGCCAGTCGTAGCGCAGGGGCACAAAGTGTGACTGTAAAATCGACTGGTTGTGGGTTCGATCCCCACTCGAGGACATGAAATATTTACTAGAATTTATATTTCCATTTCTTCGTTCTGGTGTCGAGGCAAAGCGCGGCGTTGAGTTCTGCCACTCAATACACAATGCCTCCAGGATCCCGCAGAAAGCGGGGAACAGAGTGTCTGTTCCCTCTTTCGGGCTACCCAGCTACCCAGCTGCGTGCGGGATACAGCGTGAAGCTGACTATCAATAATATAATTCAAATATAATTTAAATGTTTAATTTTAAAACTTTCAAAAAGAATTGTAGCAATAGCCGTTGCAGATAAATATTTTAGTTGAAAATGCTGCTTTAAGCACGTCGTTGAAAATTTTATTTCAGAATATAAAATGTTTGTATAAGTAAAATTTTAAAAGTAAATTACGTATCTCTTTCGATGCATGTAATTCAGACAAGTATTGTACACTTGAGAGTATGTCCTGTTGGATATCTGTTAACCAATGTTCTTTTTGTATATCTACTTTATTTGTATTTTTCATATATTATCTATTAATAGTAGACATTTAAAGTTAAGTGATTTATAATAAGTTTTTTTGTGAGCTGTGGTTTGCGGGTTCCCGCTTATGGTCGGGGCAGAGGGAACCTAGTGCTAAGATAGTCTGTGTTCTCTTCTCCTTCCAATTTTTGAGAATTTGTCACTTAAGACACAAATTCTCAAAAATGCGCGTTTTAAATAAAAAACGTTATGTATTATATTGAAATCAAAAACGATATAGAAATCTTTTTTTAATTAAATAATATAATATTGCGTTTGAAAATCAAGGTAATTAAAAATTAAAATAACGGAAATGAGGCCAGTCGTGGCGCAGGAGTCACACTCTGTGGACTGTAAAATCGACTGGTTGTGGGTTCGATTCCCATTCGAGGATATAAAATATTTACTTACATTTATATTTTCATTTCTTCACTCTGGTGTCGAGGCAAAGAGCGGCGTTGAGTTCCGCCACACAACACACAATGCCTTCAGAAATCGGCGGAACGTCGGAAACGGTGTGTCTTAGCACTAGGTTCTCTCTGCCTACCCTGCTGTGTGCGGGATACAGCGTGAAGCTGATTTATTGTTTTTAAACTAAGGAAAAATCAAAATCAAATAGCATCACACAAGAAAAAAAAATTTCGAAGTTAACCTAGCATTGTATTTTCCCACACCAAGGTCCCTTTATAGAGCCGTTGGATTTATAAAACATCGTATAAATCACCAAACTGTAAGCACCGGCTGATTTATCAGCTCCTCCAGAAGGGATGAGGGCTATTGCAACGCCATCTTGGGGCATAAATCATTGAGCATGTTAATCTTAGGCCTCGTATCGTAGGAACGAGGCAAATTTCTTTTACTTGATAGAAAACGAAATAGCGTTGCGTTTATCGCGATTGCTTTGGCGTTTTTCTATTTTTGGTCTGATTCTTTTGTGTGGTAGTAATAGGGTTTATAATAAATAGAAATTGAAATAAATCAGTTTCACGCTGTATCCCGCACACTGCAGGCAGAGGTAACCTGGCGTTAAGACACTCCGTTTTCCATTTTCTGCGGCATTCTGGAGGTATTGCCTATTAAGTGTCGGTACTCAACGCCGCGCTTTGGCTCGCCACCATAGTGAAGAAATTAAAATATTATTAATAGTAAGCATTACTTGATTTCGACAGATGTTTTGTTACTTACTGTCGTAGCGGGTGCGTGTTGAACTTGTAAAGCGGAACTCAACATCGCGCTTTTCCTAATCATATCTGAGAAATCAAATTATATATTTTCACGCATTTTTTATATGCAGCAGCATAGGCAGAGGCAACATTACATTTTCAACTTTTCACAGAGCTTTTTGAAATTTTGTGTTGATGATTGCCAGAATTCAACGCGGCAATGTTTTTTATACGTTCAAATAAACCCCGATATTGGAAATCGAACCTACAAGGCCAGTCTGGCTGTAAAACCGACTGGTTGTGAGTTCGGTCCCCACTCGAGGAGATGAAATATTTACTTAAATTTATATTTCTTCGCTCTGGTGTCGGGACAAGCGCGGCGTTGAAGTGTGCCACTCAACACGCAATGCCTCCGGAATGGATGGGGAACGGAGTGTCTTAACACTAATTTCCCTCTGCCTACCCGGCAGAATGCGGGATACAGCGTGAAGCTGTGTTTTTTTTTAGAGTTTGAACCTACAAACACCCCTTATACTGTGAGATATTTCGCAATTGCAATATTAATATTATGTATCTCAATACATCCAACATGTAAACGAGAGTTATCCTCGTTTCTATTAGGTACTTCACTTAGCTCGACATCGTTTCTGTTTTTACTTTATTACTTAATCTTGTTTACGTCGTGTTTATAGCCATACGAAAATCTCTGTGAGTCTTTTCCAATTACAATGTTTTTTTGTTTTTTTTTAGCTTTGGTGAATGCATAGGTTGATGGTTTAGATAGATTTTGAAAATGAATAATGGAGAAATGTGATTTTTTTAAAGAAAACCTAGTGTTAAGACACTGTGTTCCCATTTTTTACCGAATTCAAAAATAATAATTTAAATAAATATTTCTTATATTCTTAAAATTATTAACTATATTATAATAACAACTATTGTTGCTTCTTCAAAGAAAATAAAACAAATTAAAAATCTTTTTAAACATTTTTTAAAGTGTTATTCCACGCTTAGGAAAAAAATATTTATTTAGAAAACGTATAAAAATTTTAATGTAACGGCACTCAGGAACCAGGAACTTATGGCTTAGTGGTCAGAGTGCCTGGTCCGTTTCCAGGAGGCGAGGGTTCAAGTCCCGCTACGTTCAAATATTTAAGCGTTTTCTAAATAAGTAAATCAAAAACATCTAAAATAATTAATGAATATATATCATATCCATACATCTAGTCTCAATAGACCTGTTTTGTTCTAAACAATAACGTAGCGATTTTATGTTATGTCTCTAGAGAATTGTCTACGGGCCATAATTATTTCTATTCTTACTAATTATTATTTCATTAAGGAAATCGCTTCTCTTTTTTATGTTTAATTGCTATTATTATACGAAATATTATTGATGACATTGTTCCCCGTATAATCACGTCACACTGTTTCCCGTATAATGCGGGGTAGATCGAAGGCAAGTAATAAAACAGTCTTTTCCCCGCATTATGCTTAATTTTTGCGGCATTGCGCGTTAAGTGGTTTAACTTAAAGTTACGTATACATTTTTTAACAAATCTAGGAATTAAAATGATTTCTCCGAGTCAGAATCGAACCGAACCTCCTTTTTTCGAATTGGCTTTATTACTGTTGACATGGAGTGGTCTTGACAGCGTCTCTGTGGCCGAATGCGCATTAGCTTTTATAAGAATGAAGTACGGTGGTGGAGGATGTCGATACTCTTCTAACACAGGAAGAATCTTGCTCGCGCGCAGGATATTCCATCTCACGTAGTATATTCCGGTCATAATATATATTTCATTGCTTCGAGTTTATTGGGACTCGAACCCACAACCGTCCCACGCTTGTGGGCACAAAGGCCACGCCGTGAAGGCCTCAGCATTAATTTGTGTAATAAAAAGATAAATAAATCAGCTTCACGCTGTATTCCGCACACAGCAGGGTAGGTAGAGGGAACCTAGTGTTGAGACACTCCGTTTTCCACCGAATTCTGGAAGTATTGCGTGTTGAGTGGCGGAACACAACGCCGCGCTTTGCCTCGACACCAGAGCGAAGAAATGGAAATATAAATATATTTCATCACCTCGAGTGGGGATCGAACCCACAACCAGTCGATTTTACAGTCACACTTTGTGCCCCTGCGCCACGACTGGCCTCTAATTTGTTAAATATTTATACAATATACATATATGTAACAACGTACAGAGTTACTTCAACCAGAACATGTAATGTACATAGTGCCGACATGTTTATAACCTAAGTTTATAGCTATCTGTCGAAATGTCGTGTGCATTTCCATTTCGGATATACATATATATATAGAATAGATTATAACGTTAAAACCTGTGATCTAATGTTAAATGGCTTAACGGTCAATCGGAAGTAACAGATTCTAATCGACTGGAGACTAAATAATTGAAATTTACCTGTAATTGTTTTTAGCCATATGCACTTTCTCTCATGCGGGAGAGATAGAGAAAAAAAATATATATACAAAGTACCCAAGATCTATAAAAAGCTTCAGTAGGCAGAGGGAACCTAGTGTTAAGACACTCCGTATCCATCTGTCCGTGTGTCAGACAAAAGATTAAGTGTTTAGTGACCAGTCACTGTTGATTTATTGCAAGAGAACTATAATTTTCCTCATATAAATATTTTCGTGCGACGTGTTCGCGACTGCCGTATAGAGGCTTAGCAACAAAAACAGTATCATTATTCATGGGAGTTTCCCAGTCCGCTAAGAAGTCGCACGTAGTGAATACATAGCATGTCAGTCTAACCTGTTACGGCAAAAAGTGGATAGCTTTTGTTTGTAGGGCAAAAAATGTTTTGATTGCTTGTATAGATAGAGGACTTCTTTTCTTATACCATAACTCACCTATGCTTGTCAGATATGGAAGTTCAATAAAAATCAGCTTCAGTTTCAAGCTGTAACCCGCACACAGCGGGGTAGGCAGAGGGAACCTAATGTTAAGACTCTCCGTTCCCCACTTTTCGCCGAATTCTGGAGGCATTGCGTGCTGAGTGGCGGAACTCAACGCCGCGCTTTGCCTCGATACCAGAGCGAAGAAATGGAAATATATTTTTAAATAAATTTCATTTTCTCGAGTGGTGATCGAACCCACAACCAGTGTTGTTTACAGTCACACTTTGTGCCCCTACGCCACGACCGGCCTCAATCATACATAAAAAAATCACGATTAAAATTATAACGAGTGAACGCGGAATGGAGCGGAGTATGTTAAGCATAAAATTAACAAATAAAATAAGACATACAGAAATATGCAACATCACAAAAGCAACAGACGCTTTAAAACAAGCTCTTACACTGAAAGTGGACAAAAAAGTGACCGAATGGAGAGGGCCAGTGGGCCAGAGAAGGAAAGGGAGGCCTTGCAAAAGATGGGAAGACGATGCTAAACGCATAACAGGACCAAACTGGATGCTAACAGCGTAATCCAGAGAAAACTGGCTCAATTCGGCGGAGGCCTTTACCCTTAGGGGGATTCTAACAGAATAATTATAATAAAGCATAATAACATATAATCAGTAACTATTAAATCTAACTTGTTTTAAATTCTCTTTTTAATAACTGTAACTAAATATTTATTACAAATAAACTAAATCGCTCGGATACTAACAGCACCGATAATTTTTTTTGTAAGGTTTCTGGAAGAAATAAAAGAGAAAGAAAGTGTCTTAACACTAGACCCCGGTACATTTTGCCTATCCTACTAAATGTGGGATACAGCGAAGATAAATAAAAGGTAAAAATGTAGAGGTCATGGTGATGATTATGGGTTTGATTCCAAATCGAAGGAATAAATTATCTTCATTTCGCAGCTTTGATAAGACAAGGTACAGTTTTAGTTTCTACCATTCAATATACAAAGTCTGGAATTTGGACAGAAATTTGAGAACGGTGTTTTTTAACATTAGGTATTTTTAGTTCCTACCCTGCTATGAGTTTAATGCAAGGTGAAGCTGAAAAAAAAATCTCGTTAAACAAAGTGCAATGCTATGAATATTTAAATGTTGCCTTACAAACTTCTTTTTTCTACACTGCAAAATATAAGACAGGTATCTAGGGATAAAAAAAAGATTCATCGATCGCCTTTTCCCTATTAGTTCTTCCCTACAATCCCATACAAAATTTCAATTTTATAAATCCAGTAGATTTATCTGTGTGTTGTCTGCCAGTTTATCAATAACGTATGAATTCTTTATACTTGGTTATAGGTCTTTATTAGCTATAGCTCTTAGGGTAAACAGAGGGAACCTAGTGTAAGACACTATGTTCCCCACTTTCCGCCTAATTTTCGAGGCATTGCATGTTGAGTGAAAGAACTGAAGTCGGCATAGGTCTAGATGTCGCTTAAAATTTGTTTACGTTAGGCAATATTAACTTTCCTATTTTCTTATTATATATTTTAGAAACACCTTGTAGTTTCATCAAGAAGATTTTCTTATAATTTAACATAATATATAGACCAAATTAATTAATCAAAAAATGTTATCTTCCGTACTAAATATTACAAAGAAAATATGAAATTAAGAAAATAAAATAAATTAATCAGCTTCACGCTATATCCCGCACGCAGCATGGCAGGCAGAGGGAACCTAGTGTTAAGACACACCGTTCCCCACTTTCCGCCGAGTCCTGGAGGCATTGCGTGTTGAGTGGCGGAACTCAATGCGGCGCTTTTCTTCGACACCAGAGCAAAGAAATAAAAATATAAATGTAAGTAAATATTTTATCTCCTCGAGTAGGAATCGAACCCACAACCAGTCGATTTTACAGCCACACTGTGCCCCTGCGCCTCGATTGGCCTCAAAATATGAAATTTTAGCACAATGATACATTGTTAGTCTTTACGTATAATGATTTTCAACTTTACATACATTAGAATTACTTGTATGGGCCAAGTATAAAGGATGCCTAAAGTACCTGTATTCAAGACCTATTTATCAACTGAAGTGAACCATTTATCTATTTCACATTTCAATACACTGTTACTTTAACACATTGTAGAGGTGAGATGGCAATCTTTTTTGCATTATCTTTACAGCATAGTATTTTTTAGGGTTCTGTAATTTTTTATGTAAAAAAGGGACCCTTACAAGATCACTCTGTTGTCGTCTATCTGTTTGTCTGTCTGTTAAGACCCTTTATCAGAAACATTTGGAGATATCGAGTTGAATTTCAAATTATATACTCAGATCTATGACCCCATGATTTCCTGTTAAAAAATATATTTCTATATTTACTTAGAAAAAAGATATGGTAGTTTATATAGCAAAAAACGCGTATTTTGACACTATAAAAGGAATCAAAATTCATAGGGTATTTCCGATTGACCTAGAATTATAAAATTTTGCAGCTAGCATCTACAGTATTTGTTCAGATAAAAATCTGAAAAGTATATATTTGTGGTTAAATCCTAAAAACATAATAACCTTAAAAGGGTGCAAAAATTGAGATTAAAACCGCTAGTTCAAGTCAGACGAAACGGCTCTGGGTAAGCTAAGCTTGAATTTCAGAAAAAGTGGCGGAACTCAACGCCGCTCTTTGCCTTATTACCAGAGCGAAAAAATAAAAATATATGAAATAAATCATTCCCCTGATTGGAAATCGAATTCATACCCGTCATACTTACAGTCACAAACTTGTGACACTTCGCCACGACCGCCTCGAAATGTTCCGTAATTTTATTAATAAATTAACAATGTTGCAACAGAGAGAGTAATTATCTGTGCAAGCATTTATTGTAAATTCGATCCCAACAACGAAAATAATTCCACAACACAATTCAGAAAATGTTAATATTAAATTATTTAATATTCGTTGGGTTCGTTGGTTGGGTTGAGGCCAGTCGTGGCCCCCTGTCGCAGGAGTACAAAGTGTGACTGTAAAATCGTCTGGTTGTGGGTTCGATCCCCACTAGAGGAAATGAAATATTTATTTACATTGGTATTTTCATTTCTTCGCTCTGGTATCGAGGCAAAGCGCGGCGTTGAGTTCTGCCACTCAACAAACCATGCCTCCAGAACTCAGTGGAAAGTGGGGAACGGAGTGTCTTAACACTAGGTTCCCTCTGCCTACCCTGTTGTGTGCGGGATATAGCGTGAAGCTGATTTGATTTATTTCGTTGGGTCAATTTAACCGGGATGGCGAAAATTCAAATAACGAAGACAATCTTTACATAAAACATAACTTTTTACCTTAAAAATTGTAGAAGATGCGTAATTATATAAAGACAAACAAGTTCTAAATGCTAAATTTCATTCTAATTACATAACTTTATTAAGAAAAACGAAAAAAGAAACGCTTTGCACTGCGGGACAGCGTTTGACTTTAAACGAGATCGTCGTGGCTTGGACGCGGCCAGTCGTGGCGCGGGGGAATAGGCGTGTGACTGTAAACACGGTAGATAGTGAGTTCGACTCTCACGAGAGGGCATGAGATACTTCATATTTTTACTTTTTCGCTCTAATAACGACGCAGAGCGCAAGAATTCACTTAACACGCAATGTCTTTAGAATTCAGCGAAAAATGATGAACGGAAGTGTCTTAATGGAAACGGAGTGTCTTAACACTAAGTCCCCAGGCTTAATCTGCCTACATTGATATGTGCGGAATACAGCGTAAAACTAAAACAACAACGTATTCCTCTCTTGTAAAATAAAAAGAAATATAATAAACTTTTTTTGCAAACCTCTATTCTACATGGCTACCATTCTATATATCAGTTATACCTACAGAAAAAAAAACATAAAATATATTTTGTTATTTAACAGCGTAAGGGTGAAAACACAACCCGACTCAAGATTCTATTTCTCGATACAAATGGAAAATAACTGATTTCTACATTGGTTTCTAGTAAATCCTTTGGGTTTAGGTATATACTATTTATCTTGAAAAATCCTACGTCTTATATTCCTTTTTAGGTATATAGTGTAAGACCTTAACTGGCTTATGTACCTATATCTGTTCATTCTTACCTTATATAAAGTAAACAAAAAAATCATATTTAATTTGACAAAAAGATAATATTTGTTATTATTTAGATAACATACTGTATCAATGTAACTAATATAGTGTGTAAATATTATTTACACACTTTAACTTAAATATTATTTACAGTATGTTATATACAGGTTGTGGGTTCGATTTCCAATCGAAGAAATTAAATATAAATAAAAAACATAAATATTTGTATTCTTACTTAATTAATAAATATATTAAGATAATTTTTATTTCTTCGGTTTGTCAGAAAAACGCGGCATTGAGTTCCGCCACTCAACATGTAGAAAATGGAGAACGGAGTGTCTTAACACTAGCTTCCTTCTGCCTATCCTAGTATATGAAAAAAACTTAAAGGTGTTTTTTTTATAAAGTACCTATACCAAATAGTGTATTAATAGAAATTTAATTATTGATACATTATCTGTTTAATATAGAAATGGTAATAACAAATATACAACAGAGGCCAGTCGTGGCGCAGGGGCACAAAGTGTGACTGTAAAATCGACTAGTTGTGGGTTCGATCCCCATTCGAGGAAGTGAAATGTTTATTTACATTTTTTCGCTCTGGTGTCGAGGCAAAGCGCAGCGTTGAGTTTTGCCACTCAACACGTAATGCCTCCAGAACTCGGCAGAAAGTGGGGAACAATGTGTCGTAACACTAGGTTCCCTCTGCCTACCCCCCTGTGTGCGGGATACAGCGTGAAGCTAATAAAAAAAAATAACAATTCCTTCAAAAAGCAACAAAGAGCATATAAAATCACGAACCGATCCCAAATTCCTTTCTCAGTACACAAATCATTATAACCTACAAACGATTTCGATGGAAGCCAAGAATTTACGACTATAAATTTATTAGAACGCGTCCGGCCGAAGCACGAGAGCAAGGCCGGGATTCGCATAACTTACCCTATAATGGCCTGGAATTGGGGAAATATTTCGTTTGTTTTTATTACAGTGGACGTGGTAACCCTTTCGCTTTACATTTGTAAGTTAATAGTAAGCTATGTTATGAGTAGGTTCCCTCCCATTCCGTTACAGGAACGTGGGGTTCCCAATTTCAAAGTTTTCAAGAAGTTGCGTGTTGGGTGGCAATACTCAACGCCGTGCTTTTCTGCTAACAGAACGGGGAATTAATATTAAAAATTATGTCAATATAATTATTAATTAAGTAAGGATCGAACCCATGACCATCACGCTTACAGCCCGATCCTTAATGCCCCATAATCCGAACTGGTAGACAATTTAATTGATATACTACTAATTTTAAAGTTATATTAGAGCGCACTCGGCCGAAGCACGATAGCAAGGCCGGGATTCGCATAACCTATGCTTTAATAGTCTGTAATTGAGGAAGTATTTCGTTTGTTTTTATTATAGTGGACGTGGTAACCCTTTCGCTTTACATTTGAAAGTTAATAGTAAGCTATGTTACGAGTAGGTTCCCTCCAATTCTGTTGTAGGAACGTGGGGTTCCCAGTTTTAAAGAAGTTGCGTGTTGAGTGGCAATACTTAACGCTATGCTTTTCTGATAAATAAAAATAATGTTAATATAATTATTAATTAAGTAAGAATCGAACGAATCGAAATAAATGCCCCATAATGCTTAACATTCGGACTGGTAGACAATTTGATTGATACACTACTAGTTTTAAAGTTTTATCAGAGCGCGTTCGGCCAAAGCATAGGCCGGAATTCTATATAAGTCTGGAATTGGGGAAATATTTCGTTTGCTTTTATTATAGTGGACGTGGTAACCCTTTCGTTTTACATTTGTAAGTTAATGGTAAGCTATGTTATGAATGGGAACCTACTTCCCATTCCATCTCACGTCCCCAATTTGCTAGTTGCGTGTTGAGTGAGGAAACTCAATAAAAATTATGTTAATATATTTATTAATTAAGTTAGAATAAGTAAGTAAGGATCAAACTTATGATCCTTACGTTTATAATACGACACCCAATGCCTCGATAAAACTTAACATTCGGATTCGTAGACATTTAGATTGATTTGAAAATTAAGTTTAATATTAATTATTTGTTTTCAATTATAATTATTTAAGAAAAAACTTGCCAAATATGCATCGTATTCCTACACGAAATCCTTTGTCCCACACCATTATCTATAAAAAATGTCAAAAAAAATGTCTGTGGAGCCCATTTAAATATTGTTATAGCAACAACGTAAAAAAAATCATCTGTGAAAATTTCACGTTTTTAACTATTAAGAGATACAGCCAGTTCGTGAGATGTAGCCTAGTGGCAGACGGACAGACAAACACACAACAACGGTATCTGTGTAATAGTAACATCACTTCCATCTTTTAATATAAATCCACCTTTCGTCTTGGCAATATGAAAATTTTTAGTTTATTGTTACTATCCTGTCGCTATAGAAATTGTAAAATCTATTGTTATCTAGGAAAATTTGAAAATTATAGCTATGTTAGATTTGATTTCCAATCGTAACTTCTTATGATTAAGGTGGAATTAAACTAAACTATAATGTTATGCGTTATATGCACCAGCCAATTTCTGAAATATTGCATGTTAAATAACGGAACTCAACGCAGCTTTTTGTCTTATTATAGCCAGAGCGAGGAAAGAAAAATGATTAATTGATTCCCCAGAGTAGGAATTGAAGGCTTAATCGTCACGTTTACAGTCAAATGCTGTACCACTGCCCCAGTATGATCTCCTTTACTCATATTTTCATAAAAATTTAAACTACTCCAAAACTTCTACACAAATATCAATATATCAAACATTGAAATAGTAACAGTACAACTTTCAGTTACTATTTTATTCAGCAAAGCAGATTTTTTACATAAGACGGAGTTTATCCGCGGATTGGAGCCAATACTGTATTACGGATCCACCAAATGTCGCTTTTACGTATATCATACTAAAACTTTTTCTTTTGAAAACTTACGCGTGACACTTTTAGAGGAGTAAGCCGAATTTACGGCCAAACTTGCCTTTTACTATCTATCTGTCACAGTAAGTTGGAAGGAACAAAATAGATCAGCCCAAGTTTAAGAAGTTTCCACTCCGGTCCATCTTGAGGACAATCATTTTAAACGACAAATCAAATTCTTGATATCATTCTTTATGATAGTGAATTGGTTTGTCGATATTTTTTTTTATTTTAGCATTGATTGTTCTAAGCGTTTGCTTCACCCTGTATATCATGTTTTACAATATAAATTGAAAAAAAAAATAGTGGGAAGACTCTATGTTCTGCGCCTTTCGCTTATATTCAAGACATTGCGTTTTGAGTGGCGGAAGTAAGTTCAAGTAACTGTGATTTATAATACAATGACGCATACTGTCTCACTGTGCCAAGATTCACGCTGACACGCTCATGTCATTCTATTTTATTTACCATTTTTATATATTGTGGCGTAAGAGTGCGACTGTAACGCAACGGTTGTGGGTTCGATCCCTACTCGAGGGAATGAACTATTATTTTTTAATATTTTCATTTTCTTCGCTCTGGCACCAAGGCAAAAACCCGTCGTTGAGTTCCACTACTCAACGCGCAATGCCTCGAAGAAAAAATCAGCCAAAAGTAGGGAATTGAGTGTCCCTCTGTCTACCCTGCTGTATGCGGGATACAGCGTGAAGCTGTATTGTATGCTAATTAATAAGTGTTCGAAACTTTGTTTAATGACCATATAAATACTTCCTTCCATTCCCGTAGAAGAACCAGAGAACTTTTTCTTAGTCCTACATCCTAGTAAATCCTAGAAAATAGTCTGTCAGTCAGTAACAGAAGAGTCTAGTTCAATAAATGTTCTAAACCGATTTGTATCCACTACCATTGTCAACATAGAAACTGTGTCACGATGATATCTTATTTCGAACTAAAACAGATATTTTGTTACTCCATTTTATTGCAAGTTATTCCCCCTTCGTATGTGACGGAAGCGAGTAATCTGTTTCTGACAAGGACATTCTATGATGGAAGTTTTCTCCCATACAGTTATTTATTAAATGTAGTTTCATTTTTTTACGTCAGTAGATGCCAGTCGTGGCGTAGCGGCACAAAGTGTGACTGTAAATCGATTGGTCGTTGGTTCGATCCCCACTCGAGGAGATGAAATATTTACTTAAATTTATATTTCCATTTCTTCGCTCTGGTGTCGAGGCAAAGTGCTCCCGCACACAGCAGGGTAGACAGAGGGAACCTAGTGTTAAGACACTCCGTTCCTCACTTTCTTTTTTTAAGTCAACTATAAGTTATATTTTACATTTTCGCAATTACCCTTCACATTCTGCTTAAGTATAGTCAAATATTTCAACTGTTCTATCTAAACGAGGACGAATTTATTTACAAAACTCAACGTACTCCTAAAATTGAGTTCATTCATTTCATTCTTTGAAAGTCTCTGTGAAGCGCCCTTCACAAAGCTTAGATGAGACACTAAAAAATTTAAAGCTCTTGGCTCGAATGTTAAGAATTTCATAAAAAAATTTAGTTCGAAAATGTCAAGATAAAAATACACATTCTGTGACTAAAAGCCCGGAAGATTTATGTGAGACAGTTTCCTTCGTAATTACTATCAGCCTACAGCGTTTTTTTTGTGTAAATATTAATCTAATATAATGGAGTTTTATAAAAGATATAGTAGGCGTTGAGTTCTGCCACTTCAACACGGAATGCCTCCAGAAATCGGCAAAAAGTGGAAAACGGAGTGTCTTACCACTGGGTTCCCCATGCCTATCTTGCTGTGTAGGGGATACAGCGTATCGTTGATTTTTTTAAACGTATTACTAGTACTACTGTGTAATAAAAACCATTTATACTCAATTGATGGTCTGATTAAACAAATTAGGTGTAGGTTCGATCTACGGAGGATTCTCGTGTTTTTTACCTGACCTTAACTTGACCTTCCTCCATTATAATAGACACTGTGTTTTCGAAGGTCAACCCTAGGTCTACGAGCCTCTCTTACCACTCACTCTTCTCTCATAAATCGATTCTTTTATCACTCATTCTTTCATGTGGCCAAACTATCTGAGCACGTTTTTCTGCATTCTCATATATGTGATATCCATACTAGACCTGTCTAAAATTTTCCGCAAAATTTTAATATGCTGATATGTTTGCAGTAAATCATCATCATCAGTTCATCAATCATCAGTTGTCAAATGTGAAAAAAACCTATTTCATGGTTTATAAAAATTGAGCGTTATATAAACCTGAAGAGCGCGACGGCGATTTTTCTTAAGCTTCACGCTAACCCGCACTCAGTACGATATGCAGAGGGAACATAGGAACCTAATGTTAAAACACTTCATTTCTTCATTATGTTATCACTTCGTTCCCCACTTTCCGCCAAATTTTGGAGGCATTTTGTGTTGAGTGGCGGAATTCAACGCCGCACTCGGAAAAATGACTTATTTTAATATAATTTCCTCGCTCTGGTAGATGAAGCGTGGCTCTACTAGCCAATGTCCCGAAAGTGACAAACAGAGTGTCTTAACACTCTGCCTACCCTGATACGCGGAGAGCAACGCTGCTAGAAATAATGACATAGAGTTTCCGCATAACACAGCTTAAAGAATTCCTCTTTTATTGTGAATATATAATGTATTTTTCCTATTTTATAAGGATTAATATGAAATATCTGCTTTAGAATAAGAATAATTAATTAGAAATGATAATGAGCACTACTTATGCAATGTTTCTTGAAACTCGTGCTACATTATTAACAAGTTCATTTTAATAAAGGCGTTATTGTAGCTTTGCAACGATGTCATCTTTTTTTACTCGAGTGGATCAGAAAGCGGGTTAAGTTAAAAATATAGTATACATATATTTGAATTTTATAAATATTGAAAAAAAAATCAGCTTCACGTTGTATTCCGCACACAGCAGGGTAGGCAGAGGGAATCTAGAGTGTTAAGACACTCCGTTCCCCACTTTCTGCCGAATTCTGGAGACATTGCGTGAGTATTGAGTGGTAGAACTCAACGCCGCGCTTTGCCTCGACACCAGATCGAAGAAATGGAAATATAAATATAAATTGAAGATTTACTTCAATTTCATCTCCTCGAGTGGGGATCGAACCCACAACAACTCGGTTTTACAGTCACACTTTGTGCCCCTGCGCCACGACTGACCTCATAAATATTGGAAGATCGTCTACCTTTAAACGATGGTTGTACGTTCGATTATCAGTTGGGGAATAGAAAAAATCGGGCACAAAGTGGAATGAAGTGTCTTGTGAAGAATTACTTATAGGTCCCGACTGTTAATCCTAATAAACTATTGGGCTTGTTTATTTTCTTTTTAGTTTTATGCAGTCGGGGTTTTTGTTTTTACAAATATTTTTTTATTTCCTTAAAGGGTACGGAAACCTAAGAATTTAAACAAGATTTCTTACATCTTTTTTGATATATTTTTATTGACAAGGTTAAAAATGAAGTCATATTTACTTTGTGCAACTTAAACACGATCTAATCACGATAAACCACGATCGAAAATTCGCTGTTCGTATTATCTTTTTATAGAAAATATCAGATATCTAAAATTTATAGAAAAATATAAATTTCTGTAAAACATTATAATTTTTTTCTTAAAAGTCTATATTGAAAGCTACCTGCTGAGTTTTACTGTTTAATAAAAGATACTGCTTGGAGTTCTTTGAGCAATACTTTCCACAACTGTGAAGATACACAATCCTGAGTGCTCCTTTATGAGTACGCTTATATCATTTAACATCCTCTTATCGATCGTTTTGCTTAAAAAGAACTTTGTAAAATCACCCCTTTTATGTATTTCTAACAAAATCTTGTACACCCTTATATCTTTGGCGATAAGGTCGATTTTTCCATACAAGGCATTTTAAAAGCACATTCTGAAGATGTGTCATGTTTTTCTCGTCAAGTAGAATGTATAGGTAAAAGTGATGTTATACGTACTTAATCTGAGAGCGTCGAGGTCGTAAATATTTTTTTCCTTTGAAATAGACGGTTTATATGACGCATACTTTGAATGCCTTCGGTTTGGGGGAGTATAAATTTTTGTTTGTAGGTGTTTCGCGCTGCTATAATGTTATAAAGTTATAGTAAGCAATGCTAAGTTTTCAATATGTGAAATAAGTAAGGAAATAAGTTCAACTAAATTTTTTTTAAGGATAGTTTTTATATAGAAATAGATCTTGTTGAGATTAAATTTATTATAAATGTATAGTTTTTCCTTTTTGTTTTTTTAGCTTCACGCTATATCCCGCAAAGAGCAGGATAAGAGAAAACGTCGTATTAAGAGACCCTGTTCCTTAACCTGCGCTGCTTTGCACGAGATATAAGCGTGAGACCAAAGTTATTCATAACAATATTAGTGGTAGTTTATATTTTTTACCACAATATGAAAGTAAAAATAATTAATGTATCCGAGCACAGAGCAGAGATGTGACCTCGTTTGGGAGTCGAAACCGTAGCATTTATGGTCAACTAGTAATGTCTTCTTAATCTTTAGTGTTATCTTTTATCTTTGTAATACCTAAAGTTAAACTGTCTTGACTTCAGTTTAACGTTTCATACAAATTTACTTTAAAGAGAGAGTTTCGAAAGACTTTCAAATTATAGCATACATTTTTAGATCAAACCCAACCTAAATATTTGTCCCTTTTTTAACATATAATACTAGCAAGTCTTTATTGAGAGCTACAAATATTATATAGATAGATAGATAGATATATAATGTATTACATGTAAACAAAAAAAACAAATTACATAGATAAGGCTGGAGTGGAGCAGTGGCACAAGTGTAAACACTATGGCTGTGACTTCGATTCCCATGAAAATAATGAAATATTTAATACGGAACGGCGTTGGGTTCCATCATTCAACACGCAATGCCTCCCGAATTCGGCGGAAATTGGGAAACAAAAGTGTCTGAATGTCTTAACCCTAGGTTTCCCGTTTCCCTCTGCCTACCCCCCCTATGTATTCCTACATTGCAAAAAAATATACTTTATTATGAACACTTTGAACTCTTTAATAGCTTATATTATATTTGAAATACATTCTACTCATATGCTCCAGAAATGCCGTATAAAAATCATTATGCCACAGAGCTAGCGGCAACTGCGCCGCGTCATATAAACGAGCTTTTAGAGTAAATTTTTAATATGCTGCCGTGTGCCGGTTTACGATTTATGAGGCGAGGTGTTTTGTAAATATACTATTCACTGAGTCTTTACTGCCATTGTTGATGTGATACAAAAAGAAATAATATATTCTGTTATACTTAAAGGGAAAAATCTGGGAAAATATTAAGTATGTTATCTATACATTTTTGAGGTATGTTTTTTTTTATTTCTGATGTTTCTCCAGTTTTTGATACTGGAATGGAGAATTGTCTCGATATTAGTTTGTCTTTAGTTATGAATAATTTTGGTTTCACGCTATATCTCGTGCAGAGCAGCGCAGGTTAAGGGAACTTTATGTTTAGACACTTCGGTACCCTAGTAGGGTGAAGTTGTATTTATATATGTATGTATTTCAGAGGCTACCGTGACTCAACAGTATAGCTTCTGATCATAAGCGATGGTAGTAGATTTGACTCTCATTCAGGGAAATGGGTTATCATTCAGAGAAAATGAGTCACAGCGAGTCGTTGAGTTCCAACACTCAACATGCATTATCTCGATAATTGAAGAACGGAGTTAGCTCTAGGTTCCCTTTATGTACCCTACTATATCAGTAAAAAACGTGAAACTAGTTTTTTTTCTACTTTTCGACGTTCTCTTCTATCAACTAAGTTAAATGTCCTACTCCAAATAGCGTACAAATTATGTTGGCTGGCGGAACCAATACGGCCATTTTTAAAGCGGATTGCTTCAAGGCCCATTAGGCAGTCTTATGTCGCCGTTCCGCCGCATCGAGCCAGTACAATAACAATGACTAACTTATACCCATCCTGGTAATACTGAGATAAACGTTTTATAACTTTTTTTCGGTATCGGGGAAAAAATCTTAGATATCATTTTCTATGGATGATATAAGGATAATCTACTTTTTTAAAATTTTTAAGTATGTAGAATAGTGGTTAGTGTTTATGACAACTAGGCCGAAAATAATAGGTTCCTTTATTTCTTCTCCTTCTTGGTATTAGTCCCAGCGTTTGTTTCAGAGTCTGACTTTCTACTTGTCCTTCATTTGTACTGTCTCATTCCGTTATACGGTCCCCAGCATCCTTGATGTTCCATTTGCTCTCATATTCTGCATCATCAAATTCATCCATCGTTCTTTTAGGTCTTCGAGGGTTCCAATTCCAGGGACAGATATAGGAAGATGCAAATATTCCTATATCTGTCCCTGGAATTGGATCTAGTTTCTGATCTAGTTTCCATGGGCTGAAAATATGGCTCAGACGATATTCTTGGAGTTTATTTGCAATCCACCTTAATTTTTTTTATTTCCACCTTCACGCTGTATTCCACACACAGGAGAGTACGAAAACGTAGTATTAAGACACTCCGTTCCCCACTTTCCGTTGAATCCTAGAGTTGTGTGATGAGTGGCGGAACTCAACCCTGCGCTTTGCTTCTACACCAGAGCGAAGAAATGGAAATATAAATTTAAATAAATATTTCATCTTCTCGAATGGGGATCGAACCTACAACCAGTCGGTTTTACAATCACACTTTGTGCCCCTGCGCCACGACCGGCCTCATCTTTTTTTTCCATTTTTTTATTTAATACAATTTGGCTAACTAAACATAACGTGCAATGCTGCCATTAGTCAAATCATAGTAGAGTGTTGTCATAGCAATTTAATAGAGATATTTTTACTGTCGGCAAATACAGCAAGTTATCAATATAATTTAAAGCAAATAATATGATAAAATACGTATGTTTTTATAGCATCAAGCTGTATCCCGCAGGTAGCCCTAAATTTAAAAGAGCAAGAAAATTAAAATATTTCATATCAACTGAACTGGGAATCAAACCAACAAACTTTAGTGTTTACAGTCACACGCTTGTGCCCCTACGTCACGACTGGATTGAACTCAAAAAAAAAAACAGCTTCACGCTGTATCCCGCACACAGCAGGGTAGCAGAGGGAACCTAGTGTTAAGACACTCCGTTCCCCACTTTCGACAAAAAAAAACGAAAATACAAAGATTTTAATAACAACATTTTAACTATTCATTTTAAGCACTAGCTATATTATGTTTTTGGGCGTTTTGTTTAACCCTATACATAAAGTTTATACACGAACTTCTGTTCTAAAAGTTGGGAACCGCACAACTTCTGAAAATTTCTCTCTCTATACGCTACAATATATTAATATTCCACATATTGCTTTATACTTATCAAAATATTTTATATACGAAGTTCAACGCTAGAATTATGCTTTAATTTAGCGCTTAATTCGATGATAATATTTACTTTGTTTTATTATTTGTTATATATAGTTAATATATGAAAAAGAAAATATATTTTATGCTACGTTTTTTTAGCTACATACTGTATCGCGCACATAGCAGATTGGGACAAGGAACTTGGGAATCTAGTGTTAAGATACTAGGTTCCCATTAAGAAACTTCGGTTCCCTCTTTTCACACGAATTCCGGAGGCATTACGTGTTAAATTCCAACTTAAAGCCGCACTTTGCGTCGTCACAAAAACGAAATAAAAATATTAAATATTTCATTCTTCCGAGTGGGAATCGAACCCACAACCGTTGTCTTTGCAGTTACACCCTTGTACTACGGGGCCACGACGGCCTCTTTATTGTATTATATCTGGATGTGGGTAATTTGTTCCGATAAAGCTGTTACATTATAAACAAATATATAAAAAAAATATAGCAAAGGAGTGTCTTCACAGTGGGTTCTGTCATTTTGTAAAAAAATTACATTAAATACATACATCAAGGCCAGTCGTGGCGCAGGGGCACAAACTGTGACTGTAAAACCGATTGGTTGTGGGTTCGATCCCCATTCGAGGAGATGAAATATATACTTACATTTATATTTCCATTTCTTCGCTTTGGTGTCGAGGCAAAGCGCGGCGTTGAGTTCTGCCACTCAACACGCAATGCTTCCAGAATTCAGCAGAAAGTGGAAAACAAAGTTTCTTAACACTAGGTTCCCTCTGCCTACCCTGCTGTGTGCGGGATACAGCGTGGAGCTGATTTATTTTTTATTTATTTGATTTATTTACATTAAATATTGACTTCAACGTATGTATCCAGTTCATAGTTCGTTTACAACATCTTATTAAACTTTATAAATGTTTTCCTAACTTGTTTAGTTTTTATGCGAACGAAGATGCAACAAAGTACAATTTTCTTTTCGAACTTTCGCTCTAGAAAAAGTGCCAACTTTAATTAAAATATTATTAAATATTTTTCTCGTTTCATGAAAATGGAACATGCATTTTTTTCTACAAAACAAACTTTTGGTATACTTTATTTTAATTAAAAAATAATATAAAAACATAGTATATATTTCAGAGATAACACGATTTCTCCTGTTATTACTAAGCAATGTTAGATTGCATGTTGTGAAATTCTATATTGCTGTATAATATGGTACCTCTCCAATAGATACAAGAACTTCAAATTTTAACATTTTTAAGGTGTTATTCCACACTTAGGAAAGAAAAATATTTATTTAGAAAACGTATAAAAAATTTAACGTAGTGGGACTCGAACTACATTTGAGAACGCATTTCTAACTGTTATATCATCAATAAATATAAGAGGCCAGTCGTGGTACAGAGGCACAAAGTGTAATTGTAAATTCAACTGGATGCTGGTTCGATTCCCACTCGAGTAAATTAAATATTTATTCAAATTTATATTTCCATTTCTTCTGCTTCTGCTCTGGTGTCGAGGCGGCGCGGCGATGAATTCCGCCACTCAAGATGCAATGCCTCCTGAATTTAGCGGAAAATGGGGAACGGAGTGTTTTAACATTAGGTCCCCTTAGCCTACCTTTTGTGTTCGGGATACAGGGTGAAGCAGATTTAATTTAATCAATATTTTATATTTTTTCTCACTAGTAACGTTAAATTCCACCACTCAACAAGTGCAACAAGGAATCCAGAATTCAGCGTAAAATGGGGAATGGAAATATCTTAATGGGGACAGAGTACCTTAACACTAGATTCCCAAGTTCCCTCTATACCTACCCTACCCTGCTATATTCCGAATACAGCAGGGTAGGTAGAGGGAACCTTGATTAAAACCAACAACATATTTATTAAATATTAATACACAACTGAATACATGCTAGTACACAACACGTATACAATATTGTTATGAATGAATTTCATGAATAACTTGACAGATTACACAAACACCGCTGTTGAACTGTTACAGTACAAAACAGTCGACACCCGTAGCGACGTTAATCTCTAAATCTCTAAACGTAACACAGTTACAATCAAATAAATTAAATATGCAAAAAGCAAAAGCGGAAATAACTTCGCCGGCGACAAGTTAATCCATCGGACTTGATTCGAATGTACCTAAAACGAGAGGGAACCTTCGACGACGGACAAGTTTGAATTACTTTTTGCTCGTTGAAAGACGAATAATGAGTCCGCTCTATATATTTGTTTGGAACTAGACTGCGAAATTTTCTGGAAAGAAACTTGCGAATGATTTCTGGATATCGGTAAACAGTAGTTCTGGATATGGCGAAAATTGTTCTATGGAGCGATGTCTTTATTGTTTTTGGGACTCGAGAGCCTCTCATCTCTCGTGTGATAGTAAAGATTTTCTTTTTCCAACCATATTTGAGAAATATATATGTTGTTCTTAATACCCTTTTAGTTTTTTATAATACGTATTCCAAATTTTAACAGTGGAGTGATATGTAGAGCCCACTGTAGCGCAGCGACATAGAGTCCAATCACTTTATAATCGGTTCGATTCCCACTCGGATGAGTGAATTAATTTTACCTTCGTGCTCTGGTAAGAAGTTTAAAGTATAGTATAACTCACTCAGTACACAATATCTCGAAACTTGCGTGAGGAACGGAATGTCGTCTACTAGGTTCCCTCTGCACGACTCTTGATGCAGAGGGAACCTAGTAGACGACAAATCTATTACTCCGCTTTATAGCAGATACAGCAAAGACTTAAAAAAATGGATTCGAGTAAAACAGGACCATATAACAAGTTTTATAAAAAAGATACTATCACCATGTCACAACTTCCATCCAACCTGAACTAAAAAATCAGAAATCATCCATAAAATATTATAAAAATATACAATACATAAAATAAATTAGATAAAATCTATAAGCCTATGAAATTGGGTCGGGAACAGCAGCGTTGAAACAATTTTAATACTTCCAAGCGTAATTCGGGGAACCTTGGCTTAGAACTCAATCATGGTGCACCTTATGTTATTGATTTAAGGGTGGTTTTCGAATAGCACGACCATTTCAATAGCATATCTTTGGTGTACCGCTTACGTTTAAAAAGATTAACCTTTTAACACAACCCCCCGAACTCATTTGAAAATTGATACTGTTAAATTTGATTAAAAATAAACGACTTGCTTTGTTTAATGAAATGAAAATCAATGTTTATTGCATTTTTATGTTTAATTAATGTTAACGATGCTTGAAGTGATTAGTTTTCTTGAAAAATAGCTTAAAAAATTGTTTTGGATGACACGTTTTTTTGTAAATTTTGTAGAGTCGTTATTTTAGAAGGATTTCTTTTAATCTTTACGCTCTATTCCGAATAATGTAAATTAGAGCTAAAACTAATTTTGAGATATTGCGTGTTGAGTGGTGAATGGTGAACTGCGGAGCTCATCGCCACGGTTTGTCTTTTTATCAGAACCGGGAAATAAAAAATAATAAAAATAAATATTTGTCCGACCGGGAATCGAACCCACAACCGCCGCGTTTACAGTCAGATGCTGTGTACGCTGCACTAATACTGCCTCATTAAAATGCCAGCCTTTAAAGTCTAAAGAATTTAAATAATTTCTTATAACATACATTCGACCTTCATTAATAACAGGAACGCCGGCTCGTTTTTTGTAGAAGAGAATTGGCATTACAATTTTGATTGGTTATCTTAAACGCAGTTAACATAGTGCGAGATGGAGACGGAAAGTAAATACTGGGAATTGGTGAGGCTGTTGCTGAGGACCAGCACTTCTGACTGTGGATTTGAAAGTTGTGGATTCGATTCCCCTCTAACAATCCATAACATTAAATTTGGCTTTGGGTCCCGCTATACAACATGCATTTTGTTTAAATAGCGTACGATTCTTAAAGAACGGTGAAAATTATCTTCTTGCTGACTTCTTTTACGTTGTTACAAACAGAAAATGCATAAAACTTAATTGTATTATATATGTTAGATTAAGCCCCTGCATAATATTTTTAAGAGCGATATAAAAACGCGTACCGGATACGTCAAATATATATATTTCTTTTATAGGTTACTCATAAATTTAAATAATTTATTTACTTTCCTATATATTTTCCTTTTTATATCACATTTCAATAAGATTTGAACTCAAGCCCTCTGAACTTGGGGCTTATACGGTCAATGGTTAAGTTACGTTCATAATAAATATAACTAAGCCTATTAGATTTCATGCTAAGTTTTACTAAGGCTTTACACAATAATGTAAATTAAAAAATAAGAAACTCCCAACACTAAAACCTTTTTTTATTAATATTACGTTTTCTGATCAAGTAGAAAGAACCAGCTGATCTTCAACTGGCTGAATATATTCTCTTAAATTATATACATATTCTTGATGCTACTCAGCTATATGCAAGATTCCCAAAGCTGAGTAGGCAGGAGGAACTTAGTGTTAAGACACTCCGTCCCCAACTTTCCGTCGACTTCTTGAGGTATTGCGTGTTAAGTAGCGGTAACTCAACGTCGTACTTTGCCTCGTTGCCAGGGGGAGAAAATGAGAACAATATATCACTCCCTCGAGTGGGAATCGAATCCACAACCGTCGCGTTAAAAGTCGCTCAGTTGCACCCCTGCGCCAAGATTAAAAATAGTTTTTTCAAAATATGCCAAATATGTATTATAGTAAAAAATAAAAAAAACATCCTTTTTACTCTGTTAAAGAGTACAGAGTGGGAATCTATTATAGAATTGCCTGTTGAGTAGCAGAACTCAAAGCCACGCTTTGCCTGATTTCCAGAGCGAAAACATCAAAATAAAGAATATTTCATCCCCCGAAATTGGGAACCGAACCCACAACCTGCGCCACGACAGCCACAAAATATATGAATAGATCATTTACAACACAGTAATTACCGACATTAGTAACAGAGTATAATTTATGAAATTTCAGCTACATTATGTAAGTCTGTTTTCAACGCTCTCAGAGGAAAACACCGAAGTCGGCGATACGGGGGACCCTTTGCAATAAATTTACAACTTCTCCTTTTTCTAGGTCAATGAAGGGATTCGGGAAAAATATATACAGCGCACAAACTCTTAGGGAATTACTAAAGTTAACCGTTCTTTTGTTTCGTTTAGTTTTTGCTTGTTGTAATAGATTTTTTTTGCATTTTTTGTTAGATTTTTTCTTATTTTGTGTGGGAATGCTCTGTGCAGAATCAATCGTAGGTAAATTTAAAAAAAAAACAGCTTCACGCTGTATCCTGCACACAGCAGGGTAGGTAGAGGAAACCTAGTGTTAAAGACACTGTTCCCCACTTTCTGCCGAACTCTGGAGGCATTGCGTGTTGATTGGCAGAACTCAACACAGCGTTTTGCTTTGACACCAGAGCGAAGAAATGGAAATATAAATTTAAATAAATGTTTCTTCTTCTCGAGTGGGAATTGAACCCACAACCAGTCGGTTTTACACTCACACTTTGTGCCCCTGCACCACGACTGGCCTCAGGTAAGTAAATACTAACCTACACTTATGGTATCTTCAAAGACCTCATTCAATTTTATTTAGGTGAGAAGTCTTAGGCACTGCTCTGACCTTCTGACCCTGCAAAATGATGGGCAGAATGACTCTATGGATTGCTAGGTAGTTTCTTCTGTAAGTTAAGATTATCTAATAGTTGCAAGTCAGTGTATTGAATACAACTATTTAAGAGATTTTAAGTATAAAACAGACTAAAACATCAAACATATTCGTCGCTTTGGTTGTCCAATTTTAATATGATTTTGTTCTTTTTTGTATTATTAAAAATGCATTAGTCAAATGGGAAGCACAAACAATACATTACAGCTATTTAAATTTCAGATATATAATTATTTATTTTAGTAACTCATTGCTAATTGTTCTGTTTTTTTTTTATTATTTTGATTCATAGCTTCACGCCGTATCCCGCATGTAGCACGGTAGGCAGAGGGAGAGTGTAGTGTTAAGACACTCTTATCCCCACTTCCAACTGAAATCCGTGAACATTGCGTGTTCAGTGGCGGAACTTAATCCCCTTCTGTTAGTTTAGAACTACAAAGTTTAACTATTTAGTACAAGATAATTAAAAGCTCCATCTCTCGTGTAATATTTATTCTTAGTAATGATGTTTGTAAAGTCTCGTATAAGTCTTCATTTCGTGCAGATGGCAGTTTCTTGATTTAATATATAGTTCCTTTTTATCTTCACGCTGTATCTCGCATATAAAAGGATAGGTACAGGGAACCTAGTGTTAGGACACTTTGTTCCCCACTTTCCACAGAATAAGGCAGGCCGAATAATAATTCATTCCCCCGAGTCGAAATCAAACCCACACCCACACGCTTGTGCCACTGCTCTATAACAGCCTCAAAATACATTGGGTTGATAGATAGATGGAAAAAACTGTTACAGGTGGTTGTATTACTGCCTACATCTACCAATCACTCTGTATATTCAGCTTCTTGCTTTATAGAAGAGTATAAGAGGTAGGGAGAACCTAAAGTTAAGCCACTCCGTTCTCCTTTTCACATGAATTTGAGAAAATATGTGTTCTATATAGAGATATAGAGGCCGCCACGACACGGTAGTGTAGCGTCTGACTGTTAACGTGACCGTTGTGGGTTACGTTCACAGACGGGGTAATGAATTCTTATAATTTTTTCGCTCTCATAAAAAACAGCACGGCGTTGAGCTCCGCCAATCAACTCATCTGCAATGTCTCAGTAGGGCGACGAAATAAAATTATTTAATCTGTCCCCAGAGTAGAATTCGAACCCACTGTGCCACGACATTTCTTTTTTATTTTACGTTTATTCTTTTGAAATTTTGTTTTAAAATTTAGAATACATTATTACCTTACGACATTCGAAGAGCTTTAAGATCATGCAACAGCTTAGCGCTAATCTGCGAAGACTTAACTTTAAACTATGTTTAACTTATCTTAGATTACCTTACAGTTTGTAACTTAATACTAATACTCGAATTGAGATGTATCTTGTACTGAGTTAAATTATCAGCTTCACGCTGTATCCCGCACACAGCAGCATTATTAAAATTTTTAGATTACATTAAAATAAACAAAGAAATTTTCTTCCTGGTCGGTTTCCAGGAGGCGCGGGTTCGAGTCCCGCTACGTTCAAATTTTTATACGTTTTCTAAATAAGTAAAGAAATTTTCTATTAAAATTATAAAAAAAAATCAAAGACAAAAAATTTAATTAGCATTTCAAAATGAAAGAGGAAAAATATTCATTTTATCAGATCAACATTTCACTTGGAGCGCAAACGGGGACGACAAAGAATTTTGTTTTGTTATTTAGCTTGACAATTATAAAACAAAATATTTTTAACTAAAATAGGCCACCGTGGCGCAGTGGGACGTGGGTTCGACATCCTAAATCCTAAGGGGGAAGAAACCATTTTCATTTGTTTTTGATATTTTTAAACTTTTCTACACTTAAAGTAGAAAAATACATTTTTAGAAAATGTTTTAAAAAAAATACGACGTGTGTATTACATAAGAAATATGAAAGAAAAATGAATGCTGTGGAAATACGATCTCTTCGTAGAATATGCGGAATCAGCGGATGCGAATCCAAAATGAAGAGATACACAGAATGGCAGGTGCTAGCGAGGATGTCACGGTGAGAATGAAGAACGAGAACGAATGAAGAAGAACGAATGAGAACTTGCTCAGCTGGTTTGGGCACGTCGAACGAATGAGTGATGAAAGAATGGCAACAAAGATTTATGATGGAGAAGTGAGCGGTAAGATACCTTCGAAAACACAATATCTAATAAATAATATATAATATAATAAATAATATAGATGCTGGAGTAAGGTCACGTAAAAAGCATGAGGTTAATGACAGTGGACGAGACGAAAGAGGTATACAGATTGCAGAGACCGTAGCGTTTGCCGCTCCGTTCTCTCGCACTACCCCGCTAGGGAAATACCGTGAAGCTAGTTTAGTTTTTTTTTTTGTTTTTTATTAAAAATAACTTGGCGGGATTCGAACCCGCGCTTCTTAGAAGCTGTCCAAGGAACAACGTCCAACCATTGTACGATCTCTAAAAGGTTCAAATACCGCTACTTATATTTGTTCTTATATTTGTTCGATGACAGTACTTAATTTATGTGGTGGTTCTCATATGAGTACCTATTGTAAATGTGAAAGATATCATGCAAAAAAAATCGAAATTATAATATTTTGGATATTTATTTCGTTCATTAATTAGTTGTGGGTTTGATTCTCACTCAAGAAAATTAAAGATATTATATTTTTATTCCCTTGCTATACCAGAGCAAGGCACAGCCAACTCCGCCACTCAACACGTAATGCTTTAGTTCATCACTAGGTTCCCAGGTACCCTCTGCCTATCCTGCCATGTGCGGGATACGGGGTGAAGCAAAAAAAAGGGAAACTACTAAATAATGTAATACATACAACGTACGGGTGAAGCGATACAATTAGTTCCATGTTCCGAGTCCTGAGCTCAAGTATATCTAAAGACGTAGTGCCCCCTAAAGACCTTTTATAAGACGGTGTTGCTTTTTATCTCAGTTTAATGCTGTCCTCGAAGTATTTTCCTGAATATTTGATGTATTTGAACGTTTTATGTTAAAAATGTCAACCATTTTTTTTTATATTTTTATAAATTGTGATACTTAAAGTGACAAATATTCGCTATCTTTTGTTGGTTTCACTTGAATTATGTTACGATTTAATGTTATATATTTTTTTTGTTGACGAAACGATGGTGTTATTTTTATATTTAAAAGTTAAGTTTTTGTTTTGGATAGAATTAGAAAAAAAAAATAACATAAATCCTGTTAAAACTCAAATATTATAAATGGTTTGTCATTAAATATTTTTACATTTCGATAGATAGTCATTAAATATTTTTAGTTAATAGTGCATTTTTTACTTTTAATCAAATAATACCATCGTGGCGCAGCAGCACAGCATCTGGCTGTGAACACCAAGATTGTGGATTTGATTCCCACTCGGAGGAATAGCTTAATTATTTTCATTTTCTTTCACTTATAACGAGACAAAGGTGCAGTGTTGAGTTCCGACACTCAACACATAATGTCTTGGAGGGTGCGTGGGCAACGGAGTGTCTTAGCATAAGATTTCCTCTGATTATCTTGCTACTTACAGGATACAGCGTATCAGCTTCACGCTTTATCCCGCACACAGCAGGGTAGGTAGAGGGAAGGGTTCCCCACTTTCTACCAAATTCTGGAGGCATTGTGTGTTAAGTGGCAGAACTTAACGCCGCGCTTAACCAGAACGAAGAAATGGAAATATAAGTTTAAGTAAATATTTCATCTCCTCGAGTGGGGATCGAACCCACAACCAGTCGTGCGACCCACAACACTTTGTGCCCCTTCGTCACGACTGGCCTCACAGGATACAGCGTGAAGTTATAAAATCTTTTAATATTTAAAAGAAAAATAAAAAAGGTTATTTTCTCGCTATCACCGTTTGGTAGCGCATAACGTATGCCTTTAAAACACCTGCAGAGAAACTAATTGGATAGAATTAGCCTCATGAGAACAGTATGTTTAAGAGAAGTAGAGGTAAATGCAATAGAATAAATTAATAAAATGTGTGAGAAGTTATATTTTAGGAATGTAGAGAAAAAAATATATTTGTTTTTAATATTTGATTAGATGTGACAGTCAATTTTCAATTTTGATATAATATAAATCAGCGTCACGTTGTATTCCGCACACAATATGGTAGGTAGAGGGAACCTAGTGTAAACACATTTAGTTTCCGCAATTTTCACCGAATTTCAGAATTGGAACTCAACGCCGTGCTTTGCCTCGGCACCAGAGCGAATTGCCTGAAGAATTTCTCAGATAGTGAAGAACGGGAATGTAATAAAGGGAAATGCAATATCTTTATACTAGGTTCCCAGGTTCCTTCTGCCTACCCTACTATGTGCGGGATACTATGTAAAGCTATAAAAATAATGACATAAATTCATTTAAAAACAAGCCATCAAACATTTCTACGCACTATTCATTCTAAAAATTCTAAATTCACATACCTCTTTCTAGTAGTCCATTCAGTGTCTCGACAAATAGAAAAGACTAGTGATGTCTGTTTTTAGAGCACGTTTCGTTGCTTTTATCCCTTTTTTTTAATTCTCTTTCTCTTTTATTCTTTGTCCACTGAAGCCTACAACGTTAACCTTTTAGTGCAGGAAGAATTGTAAGTCTAAAGTCCTGTTACTATCAGGTTTTAGGACATTTTCTAATGTGTTTCACATATTTTTTTTATGATTTAGACATTTCTAGTATTTAAGCGAGGCTAGCAATGACATCCTAGTACTAGTGCTACAAGTGCTACGGTACACGTTACCGGTACGTTGGTGGATATCGGTCTAATATTTTTGTTCCGTTCTTGTCCCTTTTCAGATTCGTCGCTCGAATTACACCCGGTATAAATATATTTCCTTATAGTATTATAATAGTATAACATTTTAATGTCACTTTATCATCATCTTAACAGTTTTTGGATATCCACAGTTAGACATAGACCTCACCTAAGGATCTCCACGCCGATAGGTTTTGCACTGCCTGCGTCCAACGGCTTCCCGTGACCTTGAACAGATCGTTAGTCCACCTTGTGGAGAGCCTGCCCACCGAGCGTCCTCCAGTTCGCGGCCACCACACGAGATAGAAAATTTCAATTTTACAAGAACATAAATTGTGAAGTTCAAAATGTACAAATAAAAATATTTTTATTTCGTAAAGGGGCTCGCATCTCCGCCTCTTATAAGCCGTCCCAGCGCGGTTCTCTGACTACTAAGCTATATGTTTTTATCACGTTACGTCAAAATTCTTATATACACTTGTTATAACTTATTGAATATTGATATAATGAGATCACATATTTTTTTTTTCATCAATACGAAAATATCGTTTGAGTTTTTGTACTTAAACTTTTTTATCTTGACAGAGGGAGGTTGGTAACCTGGTAACCTAGTGTTTAGACACTCCGTTCCCATTAAAACACTTCCATTTCCTCCTCAGCGTCGAATTCTTAAGGCATTTCGTGTTAGTCACAACTGTCGCGCTTATAGTCATACGCTTGTGTACCCTACACCACCACGGCATTATACACATATGTATATACAAATTATAAAAACGTACAACTTTGAATTTTTAATTTTTATTATTTATTTGTATAATAATGTCCTTATTTTAAATAAATTATTAAATTGATCTCCATATTCCAATTTTCACCCGCACATAAACTTGTAGGATAATATTTACCATAAGTCTTTGTGTTACAAGATGTATGATATTCAGTTACTACATGAAATTATAAAAATAAAATCATTCTCTATATCGGAATTCGAACCCACACCCCATCATACGACGAGATCCACATTTACTTCACTTTAACTAATAAATAGACATTTATATTTTCCAACAAAAAATTTACTACCTAAAATAAAGCCCTCATACATTTTTCTACTTCAATCATTTGTTCGAACAAAGGCAAGCACTGTTGTATTTTATTCATTTGCAGTTAACTTCGAAGTTATTGAGTTGAATTTAATTTGGGCTGGAAAAGTGCATTCTACACACAGTACTTATGAAGAATTCGTTTTAACGAACCGAAACAAATGGAAAAATGTATAATTTATTGTTTAATATTATATATATATATATATATATATATATATATATATATATATATATATATATATATATATATATATATAGCAACGTTACTGTTACGTTGTCACGTTTGAAACATGTGAGTTCGAAGCCAGATTGAGCAATTATATTTCATATAAACATGCTTAAAAGTTCCACCTATGAAAAAGCTGACTGGAGAACAAGATTTTGAAAAAAAAAAATCACTTTCAAATAACAAATAATATATAATGTAAATTAATTTAATAAAATACCAAATACTCGATATTAAATATCTCTCAAAATAATAACTAAATTTCCTAAGATAAATAAGATAATATTAGTTAAGATCCAATTTAAATCTATTCGTTTCATTAACTTTCATCAACTATGCCTTCCAGGGACTCATTAAGCGTTTTGCCCAATCTTTCACCAATATTATAGATATTGTGAAGGTCAATCAAGCGAAACAGATTTTTGGAGCTAAAATTAAAAAAAAAGCACTTAGCAGGTTTTTAAACACCTAGCACTAGAAGAAGACGAGGCCAGTCGTGGCGCAGTGGCACAAAGTGTGACTGTAAAATCGATCGGTTATGGGTTCGATTTCCAGTCGAGGAGATGAAATATTTACATAAATTTATATTTGCATTTCTTCGCTCTGGTGGAGTCCTGCCACTCAACACGCAACGCCTCCAGAATTCGGCAGAAAGTGGGGAACAGTGTCTTAACATTAGGTTCCTTCTGCCTAACCTGCTGTATGTGGGATACAGCGTGAAGCTGATTTAAGCCGACCTCTGTATTATATGAACCTAAATCTGAGGGCTTCAGTTACATATAAAGACTATTCAGATCCTGGATTCATCATCAAACCAGCTCAGTCATACCATATTATTGTATTCTCACCTAAGCTATATATATAGGTAACTGCCAAGTTTTCTGATGATATAATTATTGGAAATTTGTCATTTTTTTTTATTTTAAATAATAGTAAGCAGATGTTAAATAATAGTAAAACTTCTATATAATGTTAGCATAAGTTACTTATAGTTGTTACTGTAATTTTGAGTACGTCATTTGATATTGTTTCCATTATCGATTGTATTAAGTGGCAGTAGTGTGCTGCGTCTTTTCCGGTGGATTTCCAATATAAGCACAAACGACACGGCACTCGTATTCATTACTTCTTAAGATTTTCTTGAGGCAACTTGACATTAGAATTCAAATCAAAATCAAATTAGCTTCACGCTGTAACCCGCACACAGCAGGAAAGGCAGAGGGAACCTAGTGTTAAAACACTCCGTTCCCCACTTTCTGCCGAATTCTGGAGGCATTGCGTGTTGAGTGGCAGAACTCAACGCCGCGCTTAACCTCGACACCAGAGCGAAGAAATGAAAATATAAATTTAAGTAAATATTTCATCTCCTCGAGTGGGGATCGAACCCACAACCAGTCGGTTTTACAGGCACACCTCGTGCCGCTGCGCCACGACTGGCCTCAACATTGACATTATAATTAATATTTAAATATTATAACTACGTGAAAATAAAATTATTGTACTTAAAGCTGGATTTTGTGTATGATTTGTTGGTCCGTCCGACAATAGACAGATAAAACTGGGGCACATCGTTAATTACAAGGCTAGTTCCGAAAACACGGCAAAACAGTTTACGAGAACCACAACTCATCA
This sequence comes from Heliconius erato x Heliconius himera, assembly GCA_013421005.1. Taxonomy (NCBI): domain Eukaryota; kingdom Metazoa; phylum Arthropoda; class Insecta; order Lepidoptera; family Nymphalidae; genus Heliconius; species Heliconius erato x Heliconius himera. Next base: position 19,210 of record JAATLQ010037831.1, on the reverse strand, counting down.
AGTAAACGGTCGCGTGGTCAAGCTCATTCTGAGCTGCCGTCGTAAACATGAGTGAACGTGATATCTTAAAAATGGATACATATGTTCTTAAAAATATACTGTTGAGATATTTCTCATAGTTATAGTAAACAGTATTTGGTGGGATAGTGGGAAACTGTTTCTTAGGATCTGTCTGTTCGTCTGTCACAAAGCTGCATTTCATGAACAGTGAAAGACAGTTACAATTTTCACTGTAACAAAAAATACCGAAAAATATAATAAAATAAGTGTTTAAATGATCCTATAATCCTATATAGGTGATCCTATAAACCAAACGTGACTTTTTGTTCTTTGTATAGATATTGTTAAAAAATCATTACAATATTAGTGTAAAATTGTAAAAATGGAACAATTAAAAGATTATATCCCTATTTTCTACTAGAGAGAGAGAGCCAATAGAAGAGCAAGTCGAGGCAAAGCGCGGCGTTGAGTTCTGCCACTCAACACGCAATATCTCCAGAATTCGGCAAAAAGCAGGGAACGGAGTGTCTTAATACTAGGTTCCCTCTGCCGACCCTGCTATGTGCGGGATACAGCGTGAAGCTGATTGTTTTTTAGTATATTAGATTCGTAGGCGTTTGTAATTTATTAGTTGTCTGGCAATAGACAAAGTCATTTCTAATACTATTCCCAAAAAAAAAACAAAAAAATTAACTTTATAATTTAACGAAAGTTATTTACTTAATAACTGCCAAAGGAACCACTACTCAAGATCGATATTCTCTAAAAGAAGTACTATTAGGAAATATCATCGTTGGGTGTATGCGCACAGAAACTTTCAACGGGCTTTATAAAATAAGGAAAATCTGACCTGCTTTGGCTCTGGGGTCGTAATTTGTGTATTATTTTTTCTTATCTTAAAAAAAAAACAATACTTTCCGTTTAGGAGAAAACCCACACAAAACACATACCTACATAATTGTAACTAAAATATCCAATTCCCAGTTCTATTCTCACATCGTTTAAAACGAGTATTAAAATTTCTGTCGTTTTATAGCCACCGATATTAATTATACAAGCCATTCCACACTAATTGTGAATGCCTTTATTACAATAGCTCGAGGTCAAACTACATTCTCCCGGGCCAGTGTTATGATAAGGATTTTATGTCTTGTTTCAGCGCTGAAACTTACCTATTTCGGTTTTAATTATATTATTTTAACTCTATGTTATTTGTTTATATATATACATTGTATATATTATATGTAGGCATAGGGAACCTGGGAACCTAGTATTAGATCATTCTGTTTCCATTAAGATACTTCCCGAAATTTCTGCCGAATTGTCTAGCTGTTGCGTGTTGAATTGAACCCATTACACGTTCAACAGTAGGAAAAAATAATATTAACAATTATTTTACAATTATTAAAAGTGAGTAGTATATTTATAATACTTTTTTAAAACATTCTTGAAATGTTCATGAAGTTATGTTCTTGAAGACGCAATCAAAATTTGTAAATTAAAATATATTATGATATTTTTTTAGTACAAATACGACATTGTTGCGCCCAAATAGAAAAATGTATACTATACATTGAATAACAAAATCTTATAACGTAAATATTATTTAATTATTAATAAAAAGTTAATTACTTTTGAGGCCAGTCGTGGCGCATGGGCACAAAGTGTGACTGTAAAAGAGACTGGTTGTGGGTTCGATCCCCACTCGAGGAGGTGAAATATTTATTTACATTTATATTTTCATTTCTTCGGTCTGGTGTCGAGGCAAAAGCGCGGCGTTGAGTTCCACCACTCAACACGCAATGCCTCCTGAATTTGGCGAAAAGTGGCTAACGGTGTGTCTGAACACTAGGTTCCCTCTGCCTATCCTGCTGTGTGCGGGATACAGAGTGAAGCTAATTTAATTTTTAGTTACTTTCATATAAAAATATCAGAAATAATTAAATTATGATAAATTCCGTCTGAAATTATTATAATATAAATTAGCTATTCGGTCTCTGGCTCTGATTTGCTATATACGCTCTCTAATTAAGTGTTCTCAAAGTCGAGTGTACTAGATTCTAATGGGTTGGCAATGTATCAAGAAGCCGTATTATCATGTCAGTAATACTTGGACATAGAATATTTATATGAGTATCCTCACTTTTGAAAAAAAAAATCGGTTGTGAGTTCGATTCTCATTTGGGGAAATGTATATTATTATTTGTTTATTTAACTATACTTAGTTATCTCGGATTTTATCAGAAAGCAAAGAAACGATTGCAATATATGAAATTAAATATTATTATCGTCTAATGTGTGGGGAAAATAAAGTATTTTTAATTTTTTTATTATTTTACTTTGGTAAAGAGGCAAAGCGAGGCTTTCACTCAACACACAATTCCTTAAGAACTAGGTAAAACAGAAGTGTCTTAATGGGAACGGAGTAAAACTATGTTCCCACGTTTCCTCTGCCGGCTGCTGCGTATAAATATTACTGTTACTCTTGTCATATAGATTAGAGCGTTCAACGTCAAATATTACAGCCTATAAATGAACCATATTATGCCTTCCCCAATAAATGAAACATAAAACATAATGGATATTATCAATTCGACCCTTTAGTTACTGAGATTAGAGTGGTAAAACAAACAAAATCAGCTTTATAATATTGGTTTAGATATAAATTTCGAATGAATGAAGAATATCTAACAAAAGGTGAGGAGTTAAGTACTATCACCCAAACACAATACTTATATAGTGTAATGTGAATCTGTAACCATTGTGATGTATTAACGACTTTACTTCTCCAGCCCAGACTCTTATCCAGCATCAGAGATAAAGATAATGTAGGCCATTTGATGAAAAGCCCGCTGGGATACGTAAATTGCCGATACATTTTATGACGTGTAATAACAAGATTTATATCGTCCCCTATAGATTTGGTTATGGTCAAGTTATAGGTGATTTTTGATTGGTTTGTGTTTAAATTGTGGAAAATCGTATTATTAAGGCAAAAAAAATGTAATTTTATTAACTAAAACGCAAACTAGTTTCCTAGGTGATATAATGATATTTCTATTCAGTAGTTATAGAACGAAGAAGCAGGTTGATTTCTTTACGTTGACAACCACGTCGCGAAATTCTGGTAGAAAGTGGGTACCGGAGGGTCTTAATGCTAAGTCTAAATTGCTTACCCGCTTGTAAGCGGGATTCAGCAGATGGAAGGAGGTAACAGAGATTCAGCGGGATACCTTGAGGCTTTTGTGGAGCAGGGCACAACCGCGCGACTGTAAACGCGACGGTTGTGGGTTCGATTTCCACACCGGGAAAAAGAAATATTTAATTTTGTCACTTTCTCCTTTTTTCCTGTACATAAATTGGCTCAAGAATTCGGCGTAAAGTGGGGTACGGAAGTGTCTTAATAGGAACGGAGTGTCTTAATACTAGGTTCTCAGGTTCCCTCTACCTACCTTGCTATGGCTATATCTGGAATACAGTGTAAAGCAATAAAAAAAAACATATTTTATGGAAATTAAATTCGAAAAACAATTTGAACAACACACGGATATACTAAACAGTGTACTTGTTACTAAATAACTTTTATAAGATGAATGTTTTGTTCCCGGCCCGAGGGAGTAACGTTAGTTAGCTCTGTAAAATATCTCCTTTTGTTGTATTGTTAGTTGTTTATTTACTCTCTGGAGTCGAATTTTCTACAAAACTAGTTCATAATAATATTTATATTATTACTAGGCCGGTCGTGGCGCAGCGGCACGAGGTGTGACTGCAAAACCGACAGGTTGTGGGTTCGATCCCCACTCGAGGAGATGAAATATTTACTTAAATTTATATTTCCATTTTCTTCGCTCTGGTATCGAGGTTAAGCGCGGCTTTGAGTTCTGCCACTCAACACGCAATGCCTCCAGAATCCGGCAGAAAGTGGGGAACGGAGTGTCTTTACACTAGATTCCCTCTGCCTACCCTGCTGTGTGCGGGATACAGCGTGAAGCTAATTTAATTTATTTTTTTACTAGCTTGGTAGGATCGTTTTAAATTTACTTAGGTAGTTAAGAAGGTCCTATAGGCCGTCGGCGGAGGGTCACAAATGGACTAACGGAAATGTCTTCTATCCTGCTATCCTATCCTGCTATGTACAGAACATAGCGAAAAGGTAAACATAGGAGCTAGAACAGTAGAAATTGTATTTAAGTCGCATTTATCACCTTCTCGCTGTATCCCGCACACAGCAGGGTAGGCAGAGGGAACCTAGTGTTAAGACACTCCGTTCCTCACTTTCTGCCGAATTCTGCAGACATTGCGTGTTGAGTGGCAGAACTCAACGCCGCGCTTAACCTCGACACCAGAGCGAAGAAATGGAAATATAAATTTAAGTAAATATTTCATCTCCTCGAGTGGGGATCGAACCCACAACCAGTCGGCTTTGCAGTCACACCTCGTGCCGCTGCGCTACGACTGGCCTCGAAGAAGTCGCATTTAAAAATCTTAAAACAGCCTTCTGAGCTATTTACCCTGTAACGCCAAAGGCACGGTGACTCCATGGAATACTAAGAAGTTATTATTTCAATAATAAGATTCCCCACAGGTTAGTTTAATTTTTTAGTAAAATTTTTGTTTAGTATGTACTTACAAAAATATGGAAAACACTACTTGTCTTCTTCTTCACCAATTTTTATATGTTTTATACTTTTCTTTTCTGCTAGATTTTTTATATCGAGCAGGAAATCAGAAAGTGGAGTGTCTTAAGTTTAGATAGTGTAAAGGGATGGTTGAATATATTTAGTTTATTTTCATTTTCATTCCATCATCCCAGTCCTTCACCGTCTATACGTTACAAACTTTAATTCTTTGAATTAACTTAAAAAAAATCAATAACTTCATAATTCACAGAACAGAACCCCTACCACCCGTAAACTGCATACCACCGAACTCTTACCACCAATCGGTAAAATATCGAGTGCTCGCCAAAAATAATTCAAATGTGTCACTATAAATCCGTAGCAAGTTCAATTTCAATTGGTCCACCGTTGGTCGACGGAATTTGCTTCTACTACTAAATTTTGCGAACTTTCCTCCGCTCACAGCAGTTTTCTTTGAGATAAGTTTGTCAGGTATGGACACGTTAGTTACGATTGATTTATTTTACTTTTATTCTAAGCATACGATACTGAAGTTTCTTGCTTCACGGTTTGTATCGAGATTTATATTCAATTTGGTCGTAGATTAAAGGATGTAATGTATGTTGTAGGCTTTTTTTTTATTTACGTTATGTTTTTTTTTGGGAAAAAAATACAAGCTTTTTTATTATTATTAAATGTACTGTCAACGCGACATTTTGTGAGTTCGGTTCTCATTTAGAAAAATGAAAAATATTATATTTTCATTTCCTTGTTCTGTGGTAAATGCATGGTGTTGAGTTTCGCAACTCAACACGCAATGTTTCCTTCCAATTTTCGAGACATTGTGTGTCGAATGACGGAATTTAACACCGCAATTGGTCTTAAAATTTATGTTCCGTACTCTGCTAAACGTAAGAAACGCTAAATACGTACCAACAATCACTACCAGCGAGGGCAACGCCCCATCCGTCTCGTCAAACAATTTAAATAACAAAGTGACTAATTACAACAAAGCGTGTATTGTCTGGGTTTCATTCGTTATATAAATTTCCGTACAATTTTTAATTTGAACCTCAAAAGATTCCTCTCGACTGGGACGGGAAACAAAATGTTTGTGCCTTTAAGCGGCTTAATAATGTCCGACATTGTATTCTGATCGGATATTTTGGCATTAATTCGATTTTGTTCTTTTGTTGAAAGATCGTTATTAATTATGAAATGTAAATGAATTTTAATTTCCATTAAATTTCCATTGTTCAAACACTGTTCAATTAAATGTTGAGTGCCGGAGCTAAACGCTGCGCTTTGTCTTATTATAAGAACGCAGAATTAAAAATTATATTTCATTCTGCTGATTGGATATCGAACTTTTGGGCTTATAGTGACCTCTGTATCGCTTAACACGTTTACAGCGGGACCCATATTTAGAATTTTCAGCTGGTGCGGTTGAGGTATTTTTCAGCTTCATAATTTTATAGTTAAGTAATATGACGCACACTGACCTCTGTATGAGGTTGATTTTGACCTCAAGCTACTGTGACCGTGTTAACGACAGCTCAACGCTTCTTATAGACAGTGTTGCAAATTTAAAAGTTAGACGTTTTTCCACTTCACCGCACTTGATCTAAATTAAATTAAATTAAAAAAATTAAATTAGCTTCACGCTGTATCCCGCACACAGCAGGGTAGGCAGAGGGAACCTAGTGTTAAGACACTCCGTTCCCCACTTTCTGCCGAATTCTGGATCTACTCAGGCTATAAAACGAAATTAAATATATATATACTTAAACTTTTCCTTCCTTTAATTTTAGAAGATATTTACAGAAAAATAACCTCCTAAACTAAAGAAATAAATATTGATATAATTAGTTTATTTATAATTTTTAATAAAATAAATACACTTGAAACTTCTGAATACTGTCTAAGAAATATATTTCAAATGGATTTTTTATTCACAATATTTTAAGAGGGTTATATTTTATAGAAGCTCTTAATGAATATCTAATTAGTTGAAAAATGAAGAGAAGAAAACCACGATAAAATTCATCGTTGTAGAATAGTGGTCAACTAACATTACGGCTATGGATTGGAATGTAATATATTTTTTTTTATCCAGCGCATAGCAAGGTAGGGAAAGGGAACCTAGGAACCTATTATTAAGATTTTCCGTTCCCATTAAGATATTTCCGTTTCGCACTTTCTGCTGAATTCTGGAGGCATCGCGTGTTGAGTGGTGTAATATTGAAGATATCACATTATATTGTAAGTATTTTCTTATACATAATATATAAAGTGACTTAAGTTTGCTTAAGTGTGGTCTGTATGATGCAAACATCCATTAACTTTTTATATAGTTTTACTTGGAGACACTGAGAGAGTGCCATAGAGTGGTCATTAATCACTCTGTTTTCTTCTTCCTTGCATCAGTTCCTCTTACGTTTTAGTTAGCAAAAACTGATTTGCCAAGTTCTAAATTGGAATGTGAATTGTTTGTATCGGTTAGAAATTGTAGTACATATCGCTAATAATCTCCTTCATGTATTTATAGTTGTTTTACATAGTAGCTAAGAAAACCGGCCAAGTGCGAGTTGGACTTGCATGAAAGGTTCTCTTCCATTATACTTATAAATGATAAAAAAGGCTGTTTGATGTATAGGAGCTCCTTATACATATATTTATTTTATTCTGTTTTTTAGTATTTATAGTTCTAGCAGCAACAGAACTACATTATCTATGAACATTTATTTATAAGTTCTAACTATCACGGATACAGCCTGATGACAGACGGACAGACAGTGAAGTCTTAGCAATAGGGCCCGCTTCGCCTATTGGGGTACAGAATCCTTTTTTCACGTTATTTTTCTTGCTCAACGCTACACTTCTTCCTAAATCGAGAACTCCAATGCTTTGGCATAAAATATTTATTCAACTGAGATTTCAACCCACGACCATCTAAATATTTGTTTTTAAAATTTCCATTGATAACATTTGCATACGTGTATGAAAGATCCGCACAACAAGCCGAGGTTAGTAACCGCAAAACGACCGCAGCCGTCAACGAGGCCTACAGAAAGTTTCGTGTAGTAATACATGCTTTGGTTATAGGCCAAGATATCGCAGGTAGCGTGGTTCATTCAGATATATTGAGAAGAACGTATGAAAGATAGAATAGAAAAGATTTTATTATTGTTTACAGCTCCAGTCGTCAAATGGGAATGGCTAAGAGTTAAATTTCAAGCACTTGAGGTGGTCGGTTTCCAGGAGGGGAGGGTTTGAGTCCCGCTACGTTAAAATTTTTATACGTTTTCTAAATAAGTATTTTTCACTTGAGGTAAATCCGACCGCACCTCAGGTACATATATTATACTACTTCTAAACTATAAACTCGTTGTAAGAAAACCTTTTTTGATGAATGAATTTTCTAAAATTTTGTTCATCCTGTTATGTTCTTTTTAGACAATGTTATATGTTATATATTTTTTATAAATAACAGTTCTTTCACAGTTTACTGAGAATTTATACTTTTCCCTGAGGTTCCCTCTGTCGATTATTGCTGAAATATTATACGTAAAAAAAAGAAAAACAAAAAATAGACTAGTACAACCAAAAGAAATAGTATAAGAATAAATTTTTCGAAACATTACGATCTATTTTATCCACCTGAATTCGAACATTGGGTGTTAAAAAGCGGAACTTAACGCCGCTCCTTATCTTGCCAAAGAACTAAAATTATACTATTATATTATTATAATATAACCTGTATATTTAATACACGTACCACACACCATGTATGTAGGTCAGTGAGTGTTCTCTAAATGAGCGCATACAAATGAACGCGAATCTTAGAGTGGCCTGTTTCTATTGCATGCTTGGTGTTGCCAGTTTAATTGCTTTTCCCATACCACCGGGGAAGTTAACTTCCCTCATCACTTTGATTAAGCTATTGTCAGTTGAGGTAACTTTTTTTTATTTGGTTTGCGTTTTACTATTTTTGTATCTATTGAACGTAAAAAAAAATATTTTTCATTGGCTTTACAGTTCACACTGTATCCTGCATTTATCAAGATGAAGAAGAGAAGGAACCTAGGAACTTAGTGTTAGGACACTACATTTTCATTAAGACACTTCCGTTCCCTATTTTCCTCCATAGTCTGGAGGCATTGTGTGACGAAACTCAACGCCGCGCTTTGCTTTGTTTATATCTGTCATATAAATAAGGAAATTAAATTAATAAACACCTCTTAGTTAGCTAGACACTACTGCGCCATTGCAGCGTCAAAATTCTAACACTTATTTTAACGGCAAAATGAAAATATTTAATTCCCCCAATTGGAGATCGAACCTACAGTTCAACATCCAAAAACCAACGAATACATACTAGTTCAATATGTTAAAAAACATTCAACTTTTTCTTACTTCATTTAATTTTTTCATTTACGATATATTGGCGTTGCTAAGTACCTTTTAGAGAAGAGATGAGGTTGGCTTACTGCCAGGACCTACTAACAGAACAGGCAAGACTTTGTACCGAACATATTAATTGACTGTTTCTTTTTCACTGGAAGAAATAATATTCATTAAAATATTAAGGTTAATCTTAATTAAATTTCTGTATATAAGTATGAAGCTTGTAGGATTCTCTATAAAAAATTATGGAAATCGAGGTATAAGAAAAATACCTTTGTTTACTATATTAACCTTTTCATTTTGTATTTAAAAAAAAATTAGCTTCACGCTGTATCCCGCACACAGCAGGGTAGGCAGAGGGAACCTAGTGTTAAGACACTCCGTTCCCCACTTTCTGCCGAATTCTGGAGGGATTGCGTGTTGAGTGGCAGAACTCAACGCCGCGCTTAACCTCGACATCAGAGCGAAGAAATGGAAATATACATTTTAAATAAATATTTCATATCCTCGACGACTGGCCTCGAATATAATTACAAGAAATACAAAATTGAGGAAAGTTGTGGCGCAGGGGTACAAAGTGTGACTGTAAAACCGACTGGTTGTGGGTTCGATCCCCACTCGAGGAGATGAAATATTTGCTTAAATTTGTATTTACATTTCTTCGCTCTTGTGTCGAGGCTAAGCGCGGCGTTGAGTTCTGCCACTCAACACGCAATGCCTTCAGAATTCGGCAGAAAGTGGGGAACAGAGTGTCTTAACACTAGGTTCCCTGTGCCTGCCTGCTGTGTGCGAAATACAGCGTGAAGCTGATTTTTATTTTAATTTATGTTCAAAGTGCAATAAAGAACATATAAGCACTTGGTCCCGTATACAGCAGAGAAGGTAGAAAAAATATCGTATGGACCCTTCGCTCTTAGATTTCTGCCCGAATTCGAGACATTACAGTTGAGTAGTGGAAATCAACGCCGCAGTTTTTCTACAAAAACTAGGAAATTAACATTATTAATTCCCCCAAATGGTAATCGAACACATAACCATCTTACTTAAAATCAAATACGTTGCTTTACTATATATGAAACTAAGACATTCTCTCGAAATCTTGAAATTTGAAATCATAAGCATGTCTATCATAGTATAAGAGGAAGCTCGTAACTTCCTTTATCTGGGGGCACGGCAGTGCCCCTGCCAAGTCGAGCAAAAAACAGCGGCACGGCCGTACCATCCTTTTCTCGAAGCAATTCAGGCCATTTTCGACCCCCTATAACTTCGTTGTGGATAAAACAAGAAACTTGAATTTTCAGTAACTAATCAGGCATAATATAAACACGGTATATTTAAAATTTCAGTAAATTTGAACCAGTAGTTTAAGAATGACAACTTGTTAAAGTTTTTAAATTTTGTCACTCACTGACTGACTCACCGATCATCAAAAGTCCAAGGCACTTCTAGCAGACATAGAAGCTTCAAATTTGGAATACAAATCGAGTTTAGTGTCTTAATCATGGGAAAACTTAAATATTTTGTAATTTCGGTCCAGTTTTCCAAATACGCCAACTGCATGAATAACTTTGTAATCCCATATAAATGTATAGGAGTACAAGGTTACATTTGCAGTTAATGAATCATTATTACTGTATAATAGAAAATAATAAGTGTAGATAGGTACCAAAAAGTAGGACTCTACAAAAAGAAGTGAGATGCCATCAAAAACATCCTGTAAAAAACCCAAGTCTCGCAGCTCAGTCTTTCTACCGTAAAAAGTTGTGAGATCCATGTAATACCAAGTCGGTTAATCTATTTAGTCTCTACTTAAAGGACCTTCTGTCTTAAGTTA